>OLKM01001271.1:75595-151697 GCA_900291075.1 Melanogrammus aeglefinus | reverse complement strand
GATGAATCGTTCAGCCCTTGAGTGAATGTGATAATTTAACATTTTATGATAAATTCTAATTCTAAAATGTATATTATTTTCCCCTTTTTCCCTAGTCAGTTGAATATGGAGGATGTCTTACTAGACATTGGATCGCAAATCTTTGTATCATTGTGGGAATCATTGGAAAAGGGGCAAGAAAAAAAGATCCCTATGTCCAAAACCCCACAGTAGAAGGCCTGCCAACGCATACATTTCTCATTGCTCAGCAGAGGATGAATGAATGTCCATAAAAATTTGCTCCATATAGGAGATGACATACTTCAGCAAAATTAAATGTGTCATATCATGTATCATGTTAGAGCAAACTACTGCAAGAAAAAAAACAGTGACAGCAAGTTTGCAGATGTTGAGAGGAAGAGCACATCTGTGCCAAAGAAGGCTGAGTAGGTCTCGATACAGCATCATTTAAACATACGAGAATTGTTTCATTTTGTGAGTAAGGCCAGCACTAGAACCAGAACCTCTGAGCAGCCATTTCAACTGGTACAGGCAGCGAGTACCAAGAAAAGGTAACTTTCATGCAGCTTCGTGAAAGGCTTTGATGAAGATGTACATCTCGGATTCTTTTCATGCCCCAGATCTCCTTTGCCTATAATGAAATGCTTAAATACCATAAAAAGTGTCTTGCACAAGTCTACATCTCTGAAAACGAATAGCAGCCTGCGACGAAGAAAAGAATCTGGAAAAGAAAGCAGACAAATGTCTTATGACAAAGCCTTTATCAAGCTAACTGAAGAATTGATATAAAACAGTGGTTGTCCCAAGGATATGAAAGTTCGAACTCTCACTATTATGACTTGTAGCTACGATCACATAAACTAATTGAGCATTTCTGAGGAAAGATGTGTCCACGTCCAACACAAGAAATACAGATCCTGGAAAACTAAAGGAAAGTTGATGCAGCAATTACAAAGACCGGCTTGGTATTTGTTCCCAGTCCAAGGAAATTCAGATCTGGTGTGTTCGGAGACTATGCTGTAAGGTTGTGCACTGAGGGAAGCCTGATCAAACTCAGAGAAAAGAACTGAGAACATACAGAAAGACTATGAGACAACACTTCCAGAGACAAGTCAGAGTTCTTTCTGAAACTTCAAATTATTACACAGCTGCAGACATATTGAGGAAAAAGATGGAGCAGGTAGAGCATGACAGTAAATCCCAATATGTCAGCTTGGATCGTCCTATCACGTTGTCAATGCAGCAAAGTATGTACCGAAACACCCTGTATGATTTTTGTGAATGTGTGGTTGATTCAACGTGCCCACAGAGGTTACCCAAACATGTTGATGATGACCAGCTTGAAGGACATCTGTGTGTGATAGCAATCTGTCCATGATCTCATTGGGCAGAGCCGTCACATCCATACGCCAATCACACTGGAACTACCGCCATTTTGATTCATCATGAGTTTGGTAGTAAGACACTCATCGATGAGCTCAGTGCAATGGGGCACTGTGTTTCCTATACAGAGGTTAGGCATTTCCTCACATCTGGTGGCAAGCAGACCAATATCAAGGACAGAAAGAGTGTCTACATCCCAACAGGCCTCACTGAGTCGTCTGAACATGGAATTGTTGATGCAAGCCATCGACAAACTTTTGACCAAAATGAAGATACCCTGGATGGAAGCATACAACTCATGCTATGGCTTCTGTTGTGTTTCGCGAAGAGGCCAAGTCTCCACAGCCAGATACATGCTAGCAACGGGTTCCAGAGAGGTCCCTCAACCACCTTTTAACACATTCGACTCCGTGAATGGAGATACACTTCACAGGTACTTATTTTTGGACATTGACATTTTTTTTAAATCTATTTTTATGTTTTAATGTTATGGTATCCACTTATTCACATGCACTGCTAAAAAATATAATGGGTGGATGAAAATGTTAATAATAAGTGAAGAGTGAATGGTATGCCTGTGAAGTTTTTAACAGTGAGTATATAATATTCAATGCAATATGATCACAAGATTATCCTCTCATATTTCAATTAACAGATACATCAAATCAACAAAGCAGCCAGAACCACCTGAACTTCCTGAGTTACTAACACAAACACAACAGTCTCTAAAGCAGCTGAAGACAGAGATCTGGTATGGAAGCTGTCCGCGAAATGTTTATTGAGAATCCATCAGCAGCATGTCCTTCAATGGTCTGCATTCAATGCCTTCACGTCAGAGCACACCTTGCTCTGTCAGTAGCCAGTGTTACTCTACATGCCCTTCAATAAGAGAGAATCACCCTCAGAATTGTCCCACCATCTACTATCATCTTTGATAAGAACTTGTACAGCTTTGCTGCAGACACCTGGGACAGGACCATATTCTTGTGACTGCAGACCTTGGCTATATTTTATAGTAAAGCACAACAGATAATGTGGAGCAAACCACTTCCTTTACAAGGAAAGATCACAATGAGACTGGGAGGATTATGCATATCACGATGGCTTACCTGGCAAGCATCGGAAAGCTGTATGGCGATGGTTGGACTTCTTTGACATACTTACTGAGTCAGATGTGTATGCAGAGGGAACAGCTCGACAGATGCCTTCAAGGGAAACAGCTGGCAAGAGGAGTAAGGAGCATAAAGCTAGCCTCTGAGGCTCTGTTCAGGCTCTTCTGGAAAGCTATGCAATCATGGCTTGAAAAACAAGGCCAATGTGCAATGACTGAAGAACAAGAGCAACTCCCTACGAGATGTACAGCATTGCATTTTCATGGTAATGACAAGGCCAACTGCTCAACAGTTCATCGGTGAGGTGGAGACTGAACTCCATGAGATTCAGAAGAAAATCCAGGAGTTCACAAAATGAGGGAGTTAAGCAATCAGGCAACATTTGGATACTGGATAATGTTCCTAAAATGGTGCTGATCTGTTGCTACGGATCCTTCGCTCAGAACGCGAAAGCTGACTTTCAACTTCACCACCTGAATTGCATGTGTGAAGTTATGCCTTGGGTTCAGAAGCTGCTGGAAGGACCAATTATTCCAAGTACATGCCCTGTCTATGTTGCAGAAATGAAAGCTCTTGAACATGAACAACCAGAAGCATACACATTCATGCAGCAAGGTGGGTTTGTTTGTTGGCTCGGTCTGAAGCAATCGAAGCTTCAACCTGTGTGGCATCTGATCAGGCACACTGGAGCAAACCATTAATCGTGAAGGCAAGAGTCAGGGTGGGAGTTGTTGGTTTTACATTGCGAAAGGGAGCTCTCACAAGATGGCTGATGACAAGACAATGTGACCAACGCATATGTGGATGCCATGAAAGAGCTTTGTGACACTGATGGCAAAGGGCCAAAAAGTACACCAGGGAGCATGGAGCATCCAGAACGGAAAGAGACGAGAGAGACATACAGAAGATAATGGAAGCTGTGGAGCAGAGACAGAATCCTTTTGATCTTGAAAGCATTCCTGAGGAATTGATCAATATTGCAAGTGGTCAGGTTGCATCTGAGAAGGTTGCAAAAGGGCTCTCAAGCTTCCTCCAAGATGGTGCAAAGCAGAATGCCGTCTTTATTGAAGAACGTCTGGCAAAATCAAAAAAGAACAAAGAGCTTCTGGAGCCTGAGAAAAAGAAACCAGTGTGCAACCTTCAAGGATATGAAAACATTCAGTTGGAGTCCAGTCTAGACAGGTTCACATGGACTCAAGATGTGCTCTTTCGAAGGTTACTGGCTGTTTCCAAGCAGCGAGAGGTGTCCATGGAAACTGTGATGTCTCATGAACTCGCAGCTGTCCCGCCCTCTTTGTTTTTATGATGATGGAAGCATGAGGAAGACAACTAAAGCTGACCTTGCAAGAAACTGGAGGCTGTTGTTGAAGAGTCACAGCAGCTGCCAAATGTTGACGTACCATCAGCATACATCATCGATTGGCATGGCTCTTATACAGAACTCTCCATGATTCAGCCTTTCAAAACATTCAACGACCTGGCCGAGTGTGTCTGGAAAAAGATCACAATGTTAATGGGAAAGGAAGGCATCAGCTGTGTTGTTGTAGTGTTTGACAGATATGACCATCAACGCTCAGTCAAAGATCTAGAGAGGCAAAGAAAGAGGCACCATTCAAACCCACACGAACACATATCATCAACAGGACAAGCAAGTGTTCCAAAACTATAGGAAAAACTTAATAAGTTAGATAAGTGAAACAGGCTGCTCTATGTAGCTTTGTGAGTAACTAACAATCACACGTACTGGGCCGATGAGACTCTCTTCAGAGAACACAGTTATCTTGGCTGGTGGATTTGAATAATGGGGTGAGGAAGTAAAGAGGGTTAGGAAGTCAGGCATCGACAATTTGACAGAGCTTTACAGTGACCAGGAGGAGGCAGATACGAGACTGGTGTTACATGCAATACACCTTGCAAGGTCACATTCTCGTCTAATAGTCAAATGTGATGACACAGATGTGCTGGTTTTGCTGATCTACTATACAAGCAAAGGAATGTTTGGATCCTCTGCAGTTTTCATGCACTCTGGACATGGCCTGAAGGAAAGATTCATCCCAGTCTGTTCAATCACTCAGAAGCTTGGACCGGTTCTTTGTGATTGTTTGCCTGCATGCCATGCCCTCACAGGTTGCGATACAACAAGCAGCTTATACAGAATTGGGAAGACCACTGCCTTCACAAGACTGAAGTCCCATCTGAGTGAGCTGAAGGAAATGACTAAGTTTGGACTTTCTGGAAGCCTGCAAGAAGCTTTGCCTGTGGCAAGAAAATATGCCCTGCTCCTGTATGGCCAAAAGAAAAGGGTGGATGGACATCTTTGCACCAATCTGGATGAGCTGAGGTAACACACTTGCATCTACCACAGATGCATTCTGCAGCAAATCTACCTCCAACAGAAGATGCCTTCCAGCAACATGTGTTGAGAGCCTTGTATCAAACAGCAGTGTGGCGTCACAGCCACCTGGCCAGGCCTCATCTCTGGAACCCAGTTGGTAGAGGATGGAAGCTCAGAGAAGATGGGTCCATTGAACCTGTGATGTTCCAGAAGGAACCAGCACCTAAAGAAGTCAGAGACATCACCCATATGTACTGTAAAGATGGAAAATGCAATGATACCACCAAATGCCAGTGTCTTGCAGTGGGATTGACTTGCACTGAGTTTTGCTCTTGCTCTTTTCCAGACTGTCCAAATGTGACTCATTTTGTCACTGATGATGATGTGGATGAGTGACAATGAAATGTTATAGTTTAAGTAATAGTTTTATTAAAAGGCTCATCAATGCCAAACTGCAATCCTGACTCCTGGTCTCCTGTGTGTGCTATTGCCAGGCCCTAAGCCATAACTAGACTCGCCTCAGATAGGACACTACAGCACATTGCAATGCAATGAGTTCTTTCATTTGGGACAGCTAAAACATCTAATTATGAATGGTTGCATGGTTTATTTTATATTATATATATAATATATTTATATTATATTTTTATATTTGGTTGGCTGGATTTAGCGCAATGACATCCTTCCAACAAGCCATTTTATGAGTTTCGAGGACAGTACAAGTAGTCACTGTAAACGTGTCATCTTTCAATTTCAGTCTTTGTTTCCATATGAACTGTATAGATATATACAGTATATATACAATGTGCTATATTATTTGTGTCATTATTAAATGTGTAGTATAGAGCAGCACTAACCTCTTACTTAATTTGCAATTTGCAGCTTTGGACTTTTATATCAGTTTCATTTTCTTTCATTTTGGACACCTCATACATTGAGTGACATACCATCTTTATTGTTCATACCATATATAGATGTTTGGTATTGCTGGATTCAGCACAATCCCACCTTTCCAACAAGCCATCTTATGTGTTCCTATGATAATGCCTGGCAAAGCAACTACAAAGTAAATGATAACATTCTGCATAGAAATCATTTTTTTCACTGTCCGCTTATTTTAGGTATGTGTTTATAGGTCTCCATCTACTTCATACATCAGGATATTCACATCCAGCTTTTTCCAGTAGGTGCATTGACTCCCTGGCTACAAACTTGCCAAGTCTCAAAGCTCTCAGAGCTTGTGTTATCATTCTGCATTAGTTTATATGTCTTAACTCCCATACGGACAGGCTATATTTTTAGGCCTTTTTTTGTTTTGGAGGTATATAAACAATATCTGTCAATTTCACAATCTTAGCAGTAAAAATATTTTAGCCAAGAATCACTTTCATGTATGGGAGACCTTAGAGATGAGGAAAAACATTGTTGGGTTTAGTTCTACCTCCGGTAGGGGTATCTCAGAATTTGGGGGGCATTGTCACTAGCCTATATCTCTTCCTCGACTTGAAGACTTTGTTGACTATAGTCTCATCTCATCTCATTGTCCTCCGCTTATCCGGGGTCGGGTTGCAGGGGTAGCAGCTCAAGCAGGGGGCCCCAGACTTCCCTTTCCCGAGCCAGATTGACCAGCTCTGACGGGGGGATCCCGAGACGTTCCCAGGCCAGTGTTGAGATATAATCTCTCCACCTAGTCCTGGGTCTTCCCCTAGGTCTCCTCCCTACTGGTCGTGCCTGGAACACCTCCCAAGGGAGGCGCTCAGTGGGCATCCTTACCAGATGCCCGAACCACCTCAACTGACTCCTTTCTAAGCAAAGGAGCAGCGGCTTCAATCCGAGCTCCTCACGGATGACTGAACTTCTCACCCTATCCCTAAGGGAGAAGCTAGCCACCCTCCTGAGAAAACTCATCTCGGCCGCTTGTACCCGTGATCTTGTCCTTTCGGTCATCACCCATCCCTCATGACCATAGGTGAGGATAGGAACGAAGATTGACCGATAGATCGAGAGCTTTGCCTTGCGGCTCAGCTCTCTTTTCTTCACAACGGTGCGGTGAAGCGAACGCAATACCGCTCCCGCTGCTCCAATTCTCCGGCCAATCTCACGCTCCATCGTCCTCTCACACGCGAACAAGACCCCGAGGTAATTGAACTCCTTCACTTGGGCTAAGGACTCATTTCCTACCCGGAGTAGGCAAACCACCGGTTTCCTGCTAAGAGTCATGGCCTCAGATTTAGAGGTGCTGATCCTCATCCCAGCCGCTTCACACTCGGCCGCCATCCGATCCAGTGAGTGCTGAAGGTCACAGGCCGATGGATGCCATCAGGACCACGTCATCTGCAAAGAGCAGTGACGAGATCCTCAGACCACCGAACTGCAACCCCTCCCCACCACGACTACGCCTCGATATCCTGTCCATGAATATCACAAACAGGATTGATGACAAGGCGCAGCCCTGGCGGAGGCCAACACCCACCGGGAACGAGACTGACTGGCTGCCGAGAACCCGGACACAGCTCTCGCTTTGGGAGTACAAGGATTGGATGGCCCTGAGGAGAGACCCCCCTTTCCCCATACCCCCGCAGCACCTCCCACAGTTTCTCCCGGGGGACCCGGTCATATGCCTTCTCCAGATCCACAAAACACATGTAGACCGGATGGGCATACTCCCAGGCCCCCTCCAGGATCCTTGCGAGAGTGAAGAGCTGGTCCGTAGTTCCACGCCCGGGGCGAAAACTGCATTGTTCCTCTTCAATCTGAGGTTCGACGATCGGCCGAACCCTCCTTTCCAGCACCTTGGAGTAGACTTTACCAGGGAGGCTGAGAAGTGTGATACCCCGGTAATTGGAACACACTCTCTGGTTGCCCTTTTTGAACAGGGGGACCACCACCCCAGTTTGCCACTCCTTTGGCACTGTACCCGACTCCCATGCAATGTTGAATAGGCGTGTCAACCATGACAGCCCCTCAACACCCAGAGCTTTTAGCATTTCTGGCCGGATCTCATCAATCCCTGGGGCTTTGCCACTGCGGAGATGTTTAACCACCTCAGTGACCTCCATCAGGGAAATTGACGATGAACCACCATCAACCTCGGAGCTCTGCCTCCATCATAGAGGGCGTGTTAGTCGGATTCAGGAGTTCCTCAAAGTGTTCCTTCCAACGTCCGACTACCTCCTCAGTTGAGGTCAACAGAGTCCCATCCTTACTGTACACAGCTTGGATGGTTCCCCGTTTCCCCCTCCTGAGGTGCCGGATGGTCTTCCAGAAACACTTTGGTGCCGACCGAAAGTCCTTCTCCATGGCCTCTCCGAACTTCTCCCACACCCGCTGCTTAGCCTCCGACACGGCAGCGGCTGCAGCCCTTCGAGCCTGTCACATATCCCGAAAGGCCTCCTTCTTCAGTCGGATGGCTTCCCTGACCACCAGTGTCCACCACGGTGTCCGAGGGTTACCGCCCCTTGAGGAACCTAAGACCCTGAGGCCACAACTTACCGCCGCAGCTTCAGCAATGGAGGCTTTGAACACCGCCCACTCCGGCCCAATGCCCCCAACCTCCACAGGAATGCTAGAAAAGCTCCGCCGGAGGTGTGAGTTGAAGATCCCTAGGACAGGGGCCTCCTCCAGACGTTCCCAATTCACCCGCACTACTCGTTTGGGCTTACCAGGTCTGTCCAGAATCTTCCCCCATTCCCTGATCCAACTCACCACCAGATGGTGGTCGGTTGACAGTTCAGCCCCTCTCTTCCCCCGAGTGACCAAAACATGCCGCCTCAGATCAGATGACACGATTACAAAATCGATCATCGATCTTCGGCCTAGGGTACTCTGGTACCATGTACACTTATGAGAACCCTTATGTTCGAACATGGTGTTTGTTATGGCCAATCCATGACTAGCACAGAAGTCCAGTAACAAACGACCACTCGGGTTTAGATCAGGGAGGCCGTTCCTCCCCACCACGCCTCTCCAGGTGTCTCCATCGTTGCCCACATGGGCGTTGAAGTCTCCCAGTAGAACTACGGAGTCCCCTACTGGAGCCCCATACAGGACTCCATTCAGGGTCTCCAAGAAGGCCGAGTACTCTGAACTGCTATTCGGTGCATACGCACAAACAACAGTCAGAGTTTTCCCCCCCACCACCCTTAGGCGTAGGGAGGTGACCCTCTCGTCTACCGGGGTAAACTCCAACACCGCGGCGCTCAGCCGGGGATTTATGAGTATCCCCACACCCGCCCGGCGCCTCATGCCTCTGGCAACTACAGAGAAGAATAGAGTCCAACCCCTATCCAGGAGTAAAGTACCAGAGCTGAGACTGTGCAGAGTTAAGCCACACCAGATCTAACTGGTAGCGCTCCACCTCCCTCACAAGCTCCGGTTCCTTTCCCCACAGTGAGGTGACGTTCCACGTCCCCAGAGCCAGCTTCTGCCGCTCAGGTCTGGTCCGTTGGGACCCCTGACTTTCACCGCCACCCATGTGGCAGCGCACCCGACCCCAGTGAGTCCTCCTGCAGGTGGTGGGCACACAGGACGAAGAGGGGGGGGGGGGGGGGTGCCACGTAGCTTCTTCGGGCTGTGCCCGGCCGGGCTCCGTGGCAAACCCGGCCACCAGGCGCTCGTCTGGGGCTGGCTCCAGACGGGGGCCCCGGGCTTCCTCCGGGCAGGGTCTCTCCTCCTCGTTTTTCCATGGAGTCTTGGTGAACCATTCTTAGTCTGGCCCCTCACCTGAGACCACTCTGCCATGGGAGACCCCACCAGGAGCACAAGGCTCCAGACAACACAGCCCTCAGGTTCACAGGGACACGCAAACCTCTCCACCACGATAAGGCTGACGGTTCCAGGAGAGACAATAGTGCACTTGTTAAATAAAGTTTAAGAATTATTTCATTCATTTTAATGGTTAAAACATAAATATGTATAAAAATAGTTTCAATTAAAAATGTTAAGTTAGAAACATGGTTTAAAAAGATAAAAATTAATTGTTTGATTAAATACTGTGACATTGTAATTCAAGATTAGTATTTCATTCTTTGTGGTTAAAATACTAATTGTTCTGATAGGTGACAATTCATTTCATTATATTTATAAATATAACCTTGGTTTTTGGTTATACATTCTAATATAGATGAGTAAAATCTTGTGTTTGTTACAATAGTGCAGCATTGTAAGTACCAGATAACTTAGTGTAACTTAGTTGGTTTATTTTGTTTGATTCCAGAAAGATTGAATCTACGATGGCGAGCTTTGCCCAGTAGAACTGTGGATGTGTTGGATACGGCGTGGCCAGCCGTGATCACCGCCACAGGCGATTGTGAAGACGAAATTGAGCAAAATCGCATGATATGTGTGGAGCTGAAATATCTCAAAATTCCTGCTGTGAATTCTTTGTATTCGTGGTATAATTAGAAAGCTGGGGAAGTCTACTGTGCATATCTGGTGTTGTATTTAACGCCATTTCAAATATGTCCACTAGGAAGCTGAGGCGCAAACAGACTTTGTTTATATCCGGGGCTTAGCCCAGAGGGTGGTTCTGGGGGTCCTCCCCCAGAAAATTTTAAATTTCTAAAATGCGATTTCCTGCATTCTAGTTCATTTTAAGGTGACCTGCTGGACATTGGCAAATCCTAAAACTCTTTTAATTTATAGCCTACATTTTCAGTTGCAGGGCCTGCTCAAGACAATACTATTTAATGGAAAGAAACAATAACCAGTAGACCAGAGATTCCAGGGATTTTCATGTTAAAGCTAGGGTGGGTAATTTTTTTACTGTAATATTTGGCAAAAATGTCATAATGGCCAGTCAGGTATACAGTGAAGAAAGTAAGTAGTTGAACACCCCGCTATTTTGCAAGTTCTCCCACTTAGAAATCTTCAAATCCAGAGCTTCACCAGTTCAGATGGTGTTAATCCAAGTTCTTTCTGTACTTCTAGGAACTTGTCGTGGTTCACTAGGGAAGTACTGAAAGTGGTGCACAGATTTTCCAAAAGGGCAAAGCACTTGGAAGCCGCTGGTACTGCTTTGCATGTATAGCACAAAACAAGATTCAATTGGTGTGCATAGCAGTGCACATATACTGCTTCAGGGTGTAGCTCCCTGAAGTGGGCCTGCACACCCCCCACTTCTCCACTCATGACGGATGCACCGTCATAAGCTTGGGCAACACACAGCAGACCTCCCAACGTGTGTGACTGCAACAGTTCCTCAATTGCATCTGTAATCGTCTTGGCATCAAATTCCTTCAGTTTCCATAGCCCAAGAAAACTTTCTGTGACATGGCCCTCTTTGGTCACGAAACACACACACACAGCAAACTGCTCAATGTGTCGGTCTCTGGCCTCATCTGCCAATACAGAGTACATTCCTGCCTCCTTTAACTTCATTTCATTTTAGGAAAAGGAGTGAAATTTTGCAAAAAAGTATCGAATTCGTTAAGGAACTTGAAGCATTCCAAGAAGTTGCCTTGATTCAGGCTAGACTCTTGCTCATCATGGCCTCTAAATGGAATTCCTTGCCAAGGAAGGTGGTGATAGCTGCAATTCGCTGAAGATATTCTCTTTTCTAAAATTTCAGCTGCATTTGCAGCATGAAGCTGTGCTTTCACATCGCCTTTGCTTTTTGTGGTTTTGAAGCCATGCCAGCAGGACTTGGTTGAGACATGGAAGCAAAACCAGATCCACTGAGTGAATCTTTATTAATGCGTGTATTCTGCTTTCCGAATACACGGCAGGAAAAGCAGAATGCAGAATTGCCCTCTGCAGAATACTCAAGCCATTTGAATTGCTCAAACCAATTTTTGTTGAAAGCTCTTTTCTGAGATCCAAACTGGCTATAGGGATATTGGGACAGGCGCACCTGCTTTGGACCACTTTCTGGAGATCCTAGGTCACACCCTGCCATTCCACCTGCTGCCCCTAGCTCTGCCTGTTCTTCCACTGCCCTGTTTTGGTCGCCTTCTACTAAACAACTAGCAATTCCACTGGCTGTCCCTTGCTGTGACATCTCTTCTGCCTCTTCCCAGATTTTACCTGGTTCATCTGTGTAACAAATTAGACTCATGATAATATGATATGATATGATATATTTCAATCTAATTTAAATATATAATATAATATCAGATATTATAATTGATACAACTAGGGCTAAAAGTAGATCAAAATAAATAAATATATTGAAAAAAAATGAATCAATCTAGATTAACATCATTAGGCCTACTCACTGACTGAATTATCCATGGAAATATTGTAGAATGGACACGGGATTCCAAAATGGCGCCCATTCATTCCTATGTAAACTGCTCAATGGCACAGGGCAACATCAAGGAGAGATGATACATCCGCATCATGGGAGCCTAGCCACACCCTAGTTTATGTCACGTACCGAATGCAGAAATATTCTTGGTTTTTAGCATTGTTAGCATTGTAGCATCATAAGGGAGAGGTCTGAGCGATCGCAGTCGCATTGTTTACCGACCATGGAAGTATAACTTAACTTCATGAATATGAAAGATTGCTCCATATAACATATAATACCAACAACATAGTAAATGTATGTTGGCCTAGAAGACAATACAGTTCAATGTTATTGCTTAAGAAACAGATTCCATCCAACTATTTATAAAAAATGCAATCAATAATTTATATAAAAATAAACGGTTACATATCGATCTGCAACGAGGTTGGAATAGCCTACCCACATAAATATTTGTAATAGTCCTACACCAACATTGTTAACTGTCATACATAGCTAAACAAGCAAATAAAAAATTAAATACTAACACAACTGAAATGTTTATTAGGCTAATGAAAAAAAATGACACCGTAATGCACCCGTTCTTTGTCTTTGGATCTTTTGAATAAATGGATCAATAAATGGTGAATCACAATGATCGCAAGCAGAGGAACGTGAGAGTCATTGAGCAGCAGCTGAACCAGTCTAAAAATCCCTTTATCACTAAAAAAGTTTTAGTTATAAAAAGTCACCACAGTGCCTAAAAACCATCAACGTCATTCATGTTAAGTAAAAGGAAAAACCTCGGACACGAGAAGTTAACAGAGCCGTGCAGTAGGCCCTCTCGAATGCCGGGCCGAAACAATATTTGTTTCACTACGACTCCTTTCAGCTGCCCACGCCTCCTTCTCCAGCAAAAAATAACAACATAAAACGGCTAAATAAACACTTGAGGTGGCGTTTTGAAAAGACAAAACTTACATTTTTTAGTATGACATAAAATAATTATGAGCCTTTGATTGATATCCATCATTTTTTGCGGAGACTCATTCCTGTTCCCCACTTGTATTGTAGTGAACAGAGATATCTACTTCTGGGCCCCTTGAATCAAGGGACCCGTCCACAGCCCGCTTAAACAGCTGTAATACCAGGCTTGGCCGCTGAGCACTGGTGGATTGCGGAAGTATGCACTGTTCCTGGGGGCTTGGAAATATCAGTGAATCATCATTATCATTTTAATTTAATATAATAATGATAATGCACTGGAGTATTATACATATGCACACAAATTCCTAAGTACTACATTGTTTTAGAGGTTGGTCCGCATCTATCACTCTGTTTGAACTCATTTGCGTGCGTTAAAAAGGAAAAGGAAAAAGTTCAATGAATGTGGATATGGACTCAAGCTGAAATTAAACAAGACAGTCTAGCATCAGCCACGCATCGGTAACATCGTTAACATGTTGGCTGCTGGTCAAACGATAAATGCAGCAACGCGATATCAATGTTTAGGAATAGAGTACTAAAGTGAAAACGTCACGTTGTCCTGGCAACCGAATTTTCAGTTCTAGCCATGCTTCCATGGGTTGTTTCTTTCAATATGAAAATAAATCAATTTCAAGAGGT
Organism: Melanogrammus aeglefinus; assembly: GCA_900291075.1. NCBI lineage: Eukaryota > Metazoa > Chordata > Actinopteri > Gadiformes > Gadidae > Melanogrammus > Melanogrammus aeglefinus. The sequence goes on along the minus strand of OLKM01001271.1, from coordinate 138,016 downwards.
GAAAATCACCAGTCAAAACATGAGGGAACATTTCAGGGTTGCCATAACTTCAAAACCGTAAAAAAGATCTGGCTTAAAAGAGATCCGGAGCTTTTGACGCGAGATTCGGGGCTTCAGTCTCGAAAGCCACACCCAAGCTCTGCGCATGCTAGGAAGCCCAACGAAATTGAGCAAAATAGGAAAGTCGCATGATATGTTTGGAGTTTAAGCTGAAATATCTCCAAATTGCCACTGCAGATTTTTGAAATTGTGGTATCATTTGGAACGCTTGAGAAGTTTATTATACAAATGTGAAGTCATATCTAACGCTATTTCAAATCCGTCTACTATTCCTAGTTGACCGATTTGAAATTATTTGAGATTGCTGAACTGTTGAAATTCAGCAAAATAGCCCAAAAGCCACACAACTTAATTCCTTTCATGTTTGAAGTCTCCAAATTTTCTCCAAAGATTTTTAATTTCGGGCTGTCATCAGAAAGCTTTGGAGGTCTTGTTGACATATTTGGATTCTTAGTTAACACCGTTTGAAGGCTTTCCAATAGGAAAGCCTTGAGGTCTTTGAGGTCCTTCTCTCGTCACAACAGGTGGTGACGAGAAGGACCTCAATCTCCCCATAAACAAACTCATCCCCCTGGGGGGTATACCACGAACCTCGCTAAACATACCCAGGCTTTCTTGGGAAAACCTGGCTCGACAGAGACGCAACTCGCAATCTGAGTTAAATGGTACAACAACGCTCACTTTAGACTTTTACCCCCATAGATGTGGTGCCAGCACGCTCCTACGAACATGGGGCCAAGTCAAAAATAAATATAAAAATATTATTCAATGTGAAAAGTTGTAAGCATCCATTTGAATAATTTCAGGTGAATCTAGTCTATGATTTGCAGTGGCCTAGGCTCCAACCTTTAATCTCATGTTGATTACCTGTAGCAAATAAAAAGAAAACCAAAATGAATACGACTGGGAGCAGGGGACCGTCCACCGCCCTTCACCGCTTCGGAGGAGATCGGCTGATGATGGTAGGAGTGGAAGGGGGGATGTCCTCTGACCCCACTGCCTCGACATCCAAGGCGTTTGTAATGTATGTATTCGTGTGAGTATGTATTCGTGTATTTGCAATGGACATAAATAATTGTCATGCTAATCAAATGTGAAATGATTGAGTGTAAATTAATTGTCATTTTTAGTTGAAGGTACAAACATTATTTTGGAGGCGCCGCCGACAATCCATTTCCAACCAGAGGTATATAACTATCAAAGCAAAATGTCACGCATTCTTCTAAATGTTTAATTTTTGGAAAGAATGTCCTATAATAGGTTTCCCTGATTCAGAGGAGACTCTGTCGGCCTGTGACTCCAGGGCGACTGTGGAGGTGATTTTTCTTAACAATTCTCACAGCAATAATATGAATTTGTAGATTAAAAAATGCCTAGGACTAATTATGTCACTGACATAGCGGTTATGTAAGGGATAATGGACACCACGGAATTTGACTATCCAAGGTTAATGTAAGTTGAACGTGGGGCCACCTTTGAACTTGAAACACAGACACACTGCGCAACAGTAAGTGCACGGCTTCTTTGTGCAGCATTGCCTACATACGGTCCAACAAGGACGATCAAACAACGAATACCCTTTGATGAGAGTCTGTATCTCTCATAAAGAATATCGTCAGACAATGCCAAGGGATCGGTTCTGTCCCGAAAAACCCTCTGTCTCCGGAGAGATGCCTGTACGTTAAGTGCGCCGAGGTCCCCGGGAACACCCACAAATGGTGACGCCATTGTCGGATGAGGGGCTAGGAAGCAGCGCAGGCCGATTTAAGTAGCTGATCTCCTGGTAGACTAAGTTGAAAACCTGCTCCCGACCAGGTTTGGTTGCGAGCATAAGTCACCATGGTGATACAGCGACGCTTAAAGAGATCGACTTTCGTGGTCCAGCTAACCCAGGCTTTGTGTTCAACATACCTCGCTAACACTCTAATCGAGGTTCGTAGTACAGGCCCCTGGACTCACTCTTTCTACAATAAAGCACTATAGCACACTTTAATTTATCTGTTTATGGAAGATACTGTCATTTTTATAATATTGCACATTTTACCTTTTATAGTACTGTGGCGAGTAGCATGGTAGCCCAGGTCAAACAAAAAATATTTATATCCTAAATATTTTCCTAATCACTAAAAACGCGTTGTATTTCCACCAAATTATATAAAGTTCGATAGCGGTATTGATAAAAACTCAGGAGTATCAAAAATGGTATCGATAAATAATATTAATGATCCCCATCCCTAGTCATCTCCCTCTTTAAGAAGGGTGACAAGGTCGACTGTGGGAATTTCCGCCGTATTTCCCTCCTTTCCACCATAGGGAAGGCGTTAGCTCGGGTTTTGGCCAATAGACTCACTCCGCTGTCAGAAAGCACCCTTCCTGAGTCTCAGAATGGATTCCGCCCAAACAGAGACACTGAGGAAAAGTGCCGGGAATAGAAGCAACCTCAATACATGGCTTTCATAGACCTAACCAAGCCTTTGACATAGTCAACCGTCAGGCCCTCCGGCTGTTCCTGGAAAAAAATTGTCACAAAAATATACCCGAATGCTGCGGCTGCTGTATGAGACTGGAGACTGGAGGCGAAACGGAGCCCTTTCGGGGCGAAACAGGTGTTAAGCAGGGATGTGTCATTGCTCCATCGCTGTTCTCCATCTATATTGCAGCCAGTGTTTGTGTGTGTGTGTGTGTGTGTGTGTGTGTGTGTGTGTGTGTGTGTGTGTGTGTGTGTGTGTGTGTGTGTGTGTGTGTGTGTGTGTGTGTGTGTGTGTGTGTGTGTGTGTGTGTGTGCATGTATGTTTTTTTTGTTTCCTTAGATACAGATGGATGTTTTGTGAATGGAATGAGCTATTATTACAGTAAGTATAAATTCATGTACTATAAGGTATTCGTTTTCTTGCAGCAGTATTCGTAACATAGTTGCAGCAGTGCAAATAGATAAAATAAGAAGATTAAGATTAGGAGAATACATAAAAAAGTAATTATCCAATATAGAATAGGCCTATATGAAATTTTTAGCGCGATGACGATATTCGCGTCCCACGATGACACGTAATGTTCTCGTGATATTTTTGCGCAATTTTTTTTAAATAATCCATCCGCAAAAAAAAAGAAAACGAGCCCCGCCCATGCAGTATACGCTCTACCTCCGCTGCAAAGCAAACCAAGCGCTCCCTGTACACCTGTCTGCGACTGCGAGTCCATCCTGCAAACAGCGGCGCAAAGCCTGAAAAGGGGGGGGGGGGGGGGGCGTGGCCTGGCGGCGAGCACAGTGTGTGGCTCCTACCACAAGGGGGTGGTAGAAATTCGAAAGATTAGCCTAATATAGAGCTGAGCAAAGAGCTGAGGAATGAGCAGCAGGGTTAAGATTAGGACCACACAGTAGACGGTAAACCCTGCGGTAGCCTACCTGTATCCTGCACTTGGCCTCCACCAGCTGCAGCTTGGTTTGGGCCAGCTCAAGCTCCAGCTCCCTCAGCTGATCCATCAGGGAGTCCTTCTCATCGTCTCCCCGGCTGGCCCTGAAGCCTTCCTGGCTCGGGGCCAGCGTGTGGAGGGGTCCCACAGCACTAAACACATCCCTGCATCGCTCACAGGACATCACCTTACTCTGCACAACACACACACACACACACACACACACACACACACACACACACACACACACACACACACACACACACACACACACACACACACACACACACACACACACACACACACAGTACAAAGTGCCATTGTAATTCAGAGTGGATACATCTACATTCTTTAGCCTGATTGGATTGGTATTTTGTATTGCTAAAGATATTGTTAGCATTGATGGAGAAGGTACGCCCTGCATCTCCTATCCAACTGTCTTTAAGGCTATCTATAAGTTGTCTTTAAGGCTAGCTAATACCTTAATATCTTTAGAGGATAACTTACAGGATTTTTCAACCTAGACCATACACTCACATTATTTTGGGTCTATGTGACTAATGTGGACAAACAATTTTGTATTGGTCCAGTATTGCACAAGAGCGTTTAAGCCCTTACAGCCCGTTCGCAACTGCAATGTAACCCTTAGGGGAAAAGCAATGTATATGTCAATGTATGTCCCCTAAAAGTAGTCCCTTTGTCCCAATATGGTTAGAAAACAGGTTCCAGATTTTCAGATACTAGCTGAATATCTTTACGGCTAGCTTTTAGCTGAATATTGTCCAGCTAGTAACTAGCTGTCTTTAAAGCAAGCTACTTGGTGAAAGTGGCGTCTCACCCGTACGATGTCCATTTCCTCTTTAGTGGCGGCCTGCTGCTTCTCCAGGCGACTGCTCAGCTGGGAGCAGATCTGTTCCATTCACAGTGAGACAACATTTAGTCACCATGGCAACACCAACCCAGCACCTGACCCCTCTTTACTCAAAATGGTTCAGGTTCAGTTCATCAAAGTCAAAATCTGTCAAAAATGTTGAAAAGAAAGTCTGCATGTACGGCATGAAACTGAATGCAGTATGTGACATTTGCTTTTGGGGGCGTCCTACCTGTTTGTATTCTGCAATGATAGCTGTCGTTTTCTTGATCTCCGACTCTGCTTTCTGAAGTTCTCTCCTGAACACCTCCTTCAGCTGGGAGAGAGAATAATTTAATCAAAGAAACAATAGAGTCTATCACTGTTTGGCTCGTACGATGGGGCAGACGGAAAGATAGAGCACTCATTAGGAAAAATAGTGGACTCCTAAGGACAGATACAGGACTCATTAGGACCAATCTAACCTGTTAGAGCAGATAGAAGATTTGTTAGGGTGTATAGAAGACATCCACCAGGATGGAAAAAGGACTCTTCTTTGGGGGTAGAAGGAAGACCAGATAGTGAAAACCATAGGAGAGATAGAAATGTTAGGATGGAGGACGAACCTGCGCCGTCTCCTCGTCTTGTCTCCTCTTCTCCTCCTCTGTCTCCACAAGGTGCTCCTTGGTGTTCAGCAGCTCTTTGTTCAGAACATCAGCCTTGTCCTCCACCTGCAACGCACACACACACACACACACACACACACACACACACACACACACACACACACACACACACACACACACACACACACACACACACACACACACACACACACACACACACACACACACACACACACACACACACACACACGTGGCTGATCAGCAAGTGCTTAGACATCTCATCTAATGTGCTGTCACATTGTGACATTATAAAGGGAGCCTTATTAATCCTGATGGTTCCCATGTTCTCATAGTTGAGTGTGTTTGTGTATGTGTGTTTGTTTGTTTCAGTGCGTGCCTGGCTGTCTGGTGTGTGTGTGTGTGTGTGAGATCTGGTGCACATGCTACCTCAGGCAGTGCTTTGAGGAACCAAATACAATGTGAGTGAGTGAGTGAGTGAGTGAGTGAGTGAGTGGTGAGTGAGTGAGTGAGTGAGTGAGTGAGTGAGTGAGTGAGTGAGTGAGTGAGTGAGTGAGTGAGTGAGTGAGTGAGGGACCTGGTCCAGGTGGTTCCTCAGGGAGATCTTGCTGGTGACTAGCTCGTGGGCGAGGTCATCGTTCTCCTGCTCCAGACGCATGCTGGCCTCCTGTAGACGCCGGTTCTCCCTCTGCACACACCAACACATATACATTAGATGTACACAAACAAATGCCAGAGGTACACATTGTATTGATGCAAACACACACAGGCGCCGAAACACACATTAGTTACACACACACACACACACACACACACACACACACACATTTGGTACACAAACAAACGCCCAACACACATTGTGGAAGAAATCACTGATTATATTCTATGGTAAACCATGATGAATATTAGGCCTAAATATCTAATGGTAGAAAACATCGCCTCTGGATTCTGATCCAGAGCCTGACATGATGGCCGGGGAGTCCGGGGTCAGAGCGTAAGTTGAAACCCCCCACAGGAGCTGGAGGATATGGGGACAATGCATGCTGACCTCAGCCTGATGTTTTAGATTAGCGTGCTTAACCATCTGCTTAAAGGAATTTATGACTGTTTGTGGGCGGACACCACAAACGACGAACAGCTCTGAATGTATGGAAATAAACGAGGCCGGGACTGGTTAACATCAGTGTTTTGCAAACTACTCGGCTTCGTTGTTGCTTTTAAACGATAAAGTCTTTTTTGTCATACTCACCCTGGACTCCTCAGTTACTTTGGATCTCTTAGTTAAGTCAAAGAATTAGATCTCGGAAAATTCCACGACGACATGTAGAAACATACACACATATTAGGTATACACTCACACCAACACACCCACACACCCACTTTAAACATGAAGAAACACTAACAGATTCAACTTGTTTCCTCAAAGTTTAAAATAAGCAAAGAAGCAAAGAAGTGGAAGAAAAAAAACGTTGGGTTATATATGGGTTATGTGTTCCAATAACGTATTCTGTAACATCACATAATACATTCTGAATCTATACCATCCCTATGATTACCCACAACACATACTCTATTTTATACCTTCCTAAATAAAATTTGGCCTACCTGATTGGTTGTGTTCCCTGTGTCAGGTGATCAAACAGGGCTACGTTACGACAATCTAATGGCGCATTTCCACTAGCACGGCTCGGCTCGGTACGGCTCGGCTCGCCGCGCTATTTGCGTGTTTCCACTAGCACGCAGTACCTGCAACCGGGTACATTTTTGGTTAAGTGAACTGAGGTGATACCAAAAATGTACCCGGTTGCAGGTACTGCGTGCTAGTGGAAACACGCAAATAGCGCGCCGAGCCGAGCCGTACCGAGCCGAGCCGTGCTAGTGGAAATGCGCCATAAGACATGAATGGAGACTAACTGCCGCTCCTTCAAACTAAGAGCGCGTACCAAATTAAGATAGGGTCTTTCCTGTTCTCTCTCTATAACTTATTCTAGTGCATTCATCCATACCAAGAACAAGAACCGAAAACACACACACATAAACGTGACCAATGTTGCCAACATGGAGAATCAATCCGTATCATGACTGGAAAGGACTTCAGATGACACTGTTACAACATCCTCTCACATATGTTAGCAGACACACACACAGACACAGATGACTGATAGATCCACTTAAACAATGGTAAATAACCCACCAAAACCAGCTTTTTTGGCATGGGAAATGTTTACATTGCTACTCTCTCCAGGGCAGATGAGACGCGAGAGCGACCGACAGGTTTTGTATTTGAGCGGAGACGGAGCTCCACTTAATACAGCCTCAAGTCATGCCCCTCTCCTCCTTCCCTCCCTGGAGGACATAGGGTCTCACTCTCACTCTCACTCTCTCTCGTCTTTGGGTCATTGAAAAGCCCTATATAAATATAATGAATTATTATTATTTATTATTAATAAGGGTTTCCTTCCTTCCTGCCGTTTTGCCTGACAAACACAAACCCAGTTTCCACAGCGAAGGGGTTCTAGTTGTTTCATGAGGAGTATTTATTATGCTATACCGGTGAAGCTGTCAGAGTGCTAGCAAAATGCAAGCATTGGCAGCTATTCCTAAAATCGCTTTTGCCAGCCAAAATATCTGAACACCGTATTCTTGCTTCATTTAGGCTATAAATAAAACATCAAACAGAAGATGCATAAGCCAATAAGTTGTTTAACAACAATATACATAACCACACCATTCCTTTCAGAACTATACATTTGGTGCATACAGGATGCACAAATATTAAATATAAATCACAGACCATTTCCAATAGAAAAGAGCGACCAGGAGTGATTTTAACATACTAAAAATAGCTGCCCCACCCCGCCCCCCTCACAAAATTGACAGAATCACAAATAGATGGTATCTAATAATAGAATTTCCCTGAATTCCCTGTTCAGTTCCTGCTGCCACTCCATTTAGCATGTGCTCACTAGTTCTTGGAAAAGTTACTCTGTATACCATGGGACCGCTTATAGCAGTAGGTGTGTTAGAGTTCTGTACCTGGTAGCGGTCTATGGGGTCCTCCTGCTGCAGCTGGCTCATTTTCTGGGTGTGGTACTCCTTCTCATACTTCTTCAGCTTCTTCGTGGGAACCTGCAAACGAAGGAAGGAAGGAAGGAAGGACGGACAGACAGACAGACAGACAGACAGACAGACAGACAGACAGACAGACAGACAGACAGACAGACAGACAGACAGACAGACAGACAGACAGACAGACAGACAGACAGACAGACAGACAGACAGACAGACAGACAGACAGACAGACAGACAGACAGACAGACAGACAGACAGACAGACAGACAGACAGACAGACAGACAGACAGACAGACAGACAGACAAGAAAAAAAATCATTCTGGGTTTTGGCAAACATAAAAAAATGTTATATTTCGTTAAGTGTTGCCATGGCACCCGCTGTTGAGATTGTTACAGGTCCGTCCCTGGGGGGAGGGGCTCCGGTCACATGACCTGTTTCCCCTGGCTCTCTCTGTGTGTCTGTATGTCTCTGTGTCTTGCAGGTATGTACAGGGCCACAGGAGCAGTGCGTTGTTAGCTCTCTTATAGTAAGTAATTTAGAAAGTGCCACAGACTTATCTCTCAAAATGTTGCACCAAAGTGTGGAAGTACCAGAAATCGTGACATGAAATAACAATAGGAATGATGTAAGGGAATGTGCCGAGTCACTACAGCACAACAGCATGGATAGTGCTGGACTGGGACCAACGCGGTCCATTTCCTTGTCTACAACAAACAAGCTGCGAAGCTGATTGGCTGAAAGGGGCCAAAGGAGGGCGGGGGATAGAATAACTCATACACAATGGAAACGGGCGAGAGACAGATAAATAGAGAGAGAAGGAGAGCGAAAGAGAGAGGGGGTAGATTAAGGTAAAGAGAGTGAGACCAAGAGGGAGAGAGGGATGTAAAGAGAGAGACAGAGGGGGAGAGGGATATTTGCTTTGATGATGGCGTCAGTATTTAGAAAACTTTGCCGACATGTGCAGATTTCGGTCTCCCTTTCTTTAGCTCAGTTGCAGTAGGAACTTGGTGGCAGGCAGCATTGGCTGTTGCAAAGTAACAACAGTAGGGCAATAACAGGGGGTGGGGGACGAGGACATGGAACTCAAAGCCACCGCCCACCAGCGAACTCTTACAAACTAAAGCCAATATATCTGTTTGAGAACCTCCTTACAGAGCAGGTTCCAAGGTACTAATATCTATTCAAGATCCCACAGCTGAATCATCACGTGATATACTGGCACTTCAAATCGCAAGGTTTGGTGATGAATGCTTTCATCACAGCTACAGGCATCTATGTTACCACTTGGATACACCTGTGTGACTCAGCAGTTTGCTACTGTAATGATTTACATCTCAAAGCAACAATAAGATTTAGGTCAGCGGTTAATGCATAATGTATAAGAACCACCAGGAACGTCTCTGAAAAGTGTTCTCATGTCTGCTTGCAAAGATGACTTGATAAAAATAAAAAAAAAGCAGATATCCTATTTTTTTTTTAGCTTTCAACAACACTCTCTTGCACACCAAAGACATACACACACATACACAATGCCATTGACTTCAAAATACAACTATAATTTAAACTAACTTCCATGCTCACGCACACACACACAAAAACACTAATCTACCCGATCTGTTACATGCTGAGAAATATGGCAGAGACACCCACATAAAGAAAGAGGTACAGAAGGAGAGACAGATAATAATAAATATGAAATTTTTTAGATAGAGTGGTAGATAGGGAGAGAGAGGTACAGAGAGAGAGCGAGAGGTAGTGAGAGAGCGAGAGGTAGAGAGAGAGAGCGAGAGGTAGAGCGAGAGAGAGGTAGAGCGAGAGATAGAGAGAGGTAGAGAGAGAAAGAGAGAGAGAGAAAATAATAAGAGAGAGACAGAGCGAAAGAGAGACAAAGCTGGATGGAGAGTGTGTTAGAGAGAGGTAAGGCAGCAGGCAGACCTACCCCAGGCCAGTGTCGTTTGGTATGTGTCAGCATGTTCACCAGCACATCCTCCTCTACCAGCTGGTTGAGCACATGGGCATCGTAGGCCACACTGATGGACACCTCCTCCATCATCCTGACCCCCGAACCCCCCCTCGTCACCTCCACACACTAGCTTTACTACAACTGAAGAACCCACCGTAGCAGAGAGGAAATGAGACAGGATATGAGAGGAAGAGTGGAGACAGGGATGGGAATGGTCGAAAGAGAGGAGACGAGAGAATAGATGAGACGCGAGAGCGACCGACAGGTTTTGTATGCGAGCGGAGACGGAGCTCCACTCAATACAACCTCAAGTCACGCCCCTCTCCTCCTTCCCACCCTGGGGGACGTAGGGACGAGAAAGAGAGAACAACCTCTCTCTCTCTCTCTCTCTCTCTCTCTCTCTCTCTCTCTCTCTCTCTCTCTCTCTCTCTCTCTCTCTTCTCTCTCTCTCTCTCTCTCTCTCTCTCTCTCTCTCTCTCTCTCTCTCTCTTCTCTCTCTCTCTCTCTCTCTCTCTCTCTCTCTCTCTCTCTCTCTCTCTCTCTCTCTCTCTCTCTCTCTCTCTCTCTCTCTCTCTCTGTAACGTTTCCTGGGCGTATATGTTAACCGAGCACTGCTCTCACTCAGATAAGCTTCAGTTACACTCAACTGCTGTGTGCTTTCAAACAGGAAGTATCCTGTTTGTTGGATCAGAGTGAATCTTCATATCGTGCGGAAGGTCCTACATTATTGTGCTGTCTTGGCTGCTGCTTGCGCCGCCTGGCTGATTCAGGTCTACATCTGAGGGTGTCACACTAGTACATTTTAAACTGCCAAATATGCCTGCCTTATACCTGGCATGGTCAGCACGTTTAACACTGACCGAGGTAATATACCGGCTTGATTTTGCACCCCAATTTCCCCTCTCGAACCCTTCAAATATTGGGGGTTTCATTTTCATGTAATGTGATAAGACGGCGTGGCTGTACTAGGGGCGGGACTTGGGTCGGAGGTGTTGCTTCGTTGTCTCTACAACAGAAACTTACTGGAGAGACGGTGAAATCCTCAACGGCTGACCATCATGGGAGAGAAGTTGAGGCTTTTGTCGTGATGAATAATATAACACACCCACCTCTCTCTCTCTCTCTCTCTCTCTCTCTCTCTCTCTCTCTCTCTCTCTCTCTCTCTCTCTCTCTCTCTCTCTCTCTCTCTCTCTCTCTCTCTCTCTCTCTCTCTCTCTCTCTCTCTCTCTCTCTCTCTCTCTCTCTCTTCTCTCTCTCTCTCTCATAGAATTCCAATTCCTTCCCATAATTCCCTGGGGTCTGTGGAGCGGAGGTGGCAGGAGTTCCTGCTCCTGTAAGCTGCTTAGGCCCTGGTGATCCCGCACCGCAAAATATGTTGACTATGTAGGACGTGAACAAGGTCAGAGGTACACGGCCTAGCTTATTATAAACTTTGAGGAAACATCAATTAAGTTCAATTTTAACCTCTTCCTTGTGTGAGAAAGATAATGAAATAATGACGAGGACGAAGCGTATACACTATCATTAACCGTCGCTTTGCGTTTTACCCAGGAATTTTAAATCATAAATCATTTTTATTTTTAAAATTAACTATGATCACAAAAAAGTAAGTAGCTTGAAAGTTACTCAATGCGATCCCATGTCAACAATGATGACGTTTGACTACAGCTGTCTGCATTGGGAGTTTTTCCAGCCAAAATCAATAACAAACTGGTTAATGATTACAGCGTTATTGATCAGCTGCATGCAGAAACTCATCCTTGGCATAACTGGCTCTCTGACCATACTCACAGCCGCGATCAGTGATATCAAATACTGTCTTCTCCTGTCCTAATTTACCTCATATTCTATTCTACAGGATTCTATTCTACAGGAGAATGAACAGTTTTCCAACAATAAGGCATCACAATATCATTTGTAGATGGGTGGATAATGGATAGGTAGTGCGGGGTGGTGTGGGAGACACTGCATTGATTAAGGGACAGATTTATATTTCATCAAAGCCCACAAACACAAGGTTCTATCGCAATCTCAATGATTTCCATCTCTCTGTTCCTCACGGTTTATCTAATGGCTCCACACTAACGCATACACAGTAATACTACAGTTGATTATGTCAAGCAGTGTTAGAGAGTGTGGGCCCTATTTTAATGGTCTGAAACGCAAGTGCGATCCGTCAAACGCAAGTAGCTTTGTGGGCGGTTCTATGGCGATGTTGCTATTATACCGGCAGATAAATGACTCTTAAAAGGGTTGCCCTGAAGTAGCCTAATTACGCGTAGGTGTGGTTTGGCCGTAACTTGCAATAAACCAATGAGAGTGCCATCTCCCATGCCCTTTAAGAGCCATGAGCGCATTTGAACCTGACAAGTTGATATTTTGAAGGCGCGTTTGCAGTCTCCGATGAGACAGATGCATGACCACATGAATTTCAAACTTCCAATGGCTCAGTTTATGGCCAAATAATATGGCCTAATTCACGCATGGAATAGTGTTTCTTACCAGTATTGTAAACATTATCATTATCGACTTGTGTTACTCATATGCCTGTGTTCCCCGGTTAATATACATTGCCATGGACTGTTTAGTTTGTGTGTGTTTAAAGAGATGGATGCACACATGCGTGCCCGCATTCATTCATTCTTTTACATACACACACACACGCGCGCCCGCATTCATTCATTCTTTTTAACACTCACTCGCGGTAAAACAATGTTTTCTCACGACCAATACTGATCAATCTTAAAAGTTATGGGCTTGTACACGATGTCTGTGTCAAGAAAATATGTGTTTGCAGAAGCATTGATTTAAATACAACTTATTATCGCTGTATCAGCTGTTCTTTCCCAAATAGTTTAACCAATGTTATCATTTACCCTAAAAGAAGATTTTGTTTTGGAATGCTGGGTTATAGCCTACATTGCTCGAGTTTATTGTTTTTATTATTATTATTTAAACGCATGGCATAGCCTACTACAGGGTTCATTCATGCAGCCCCTTTGAAATTATTTTTTTTCCCAAAATCCACATCATCATAATATTACAATAAGGCAAATCATTTGCATGTTTGTACTGTGTATAGCCTACTGGTGTGTAAGCTTATGTTGAAGTTCCGACTTGCCATGGTACGTCAAAATAGCAACACCAACTGCTTTATCCGCTAATGCATTTAGACCAGGTATTTGTCGGTCAGTTGCGCAACTGCTTTATCGATCTGTAAGATAGCACCATGTATCATTTGCGTCAGAACACGCCTCTGCTTTTCGGCAACACGCCTCTTAGGGCAGAAGTTTACTGACACGAGTTTGCTGCGGGGGAAAATCAGCTTTGTGCCGGGTGCAACCTAGCAGCGATACATGCGTCGTGTAGAAAGTCACTTGCGCTGGATGCAAGATAGGGCCCTGTGTGTGGGTGGGTGCGTGCGAGGGAGTGTGTGTGCTCTACCTTGATGTTGCAGGCCTGCTCCATGAGTCTGCGAGCATTCTCTGCAGCTCTGTAGCGCTTGGGAAGCTGCACTCTGAAGAACTTTAGCGCTCCTTCAAAGTCCGCTTGAAGCAGGTCCTCCTTGGACGTCTGAGAGGACAAAATAATACAGTTTCACCTTCAGTCTGTATCCTCTTTTGTTGAACCAGATCCTGGTGTGGATTCTATCTGAAACAGATCATAGTGTTACCTGTTGAAGCAGATGATCAACCACTGCTCAATCAGAGTGACTGTTAAACAGTGGTGTAAAAAAAAAGTAGAGATAACTCACTCGAAAATTTGTCTTTTTTTGTTAAAAGTCACCTATTACAATGCCACTTGAGTAAATGTCTTAAAGTGTATTAAAGAAAAAAAATGTGGTACCCAATTCAACCAATTACTGTACCGGTGGTGATAAGCAAAATCTAACAGGTTACGATCGTTGAAAGGAAAATTGAAATTGATTGGAGTACTCAGGACATCGTTTCTTTGTGAATGTAGCCCAGAAACATAAAAATTCTCGTATTACAAAAACTCAGTTAAAGTACAAAGTTGCCCAAAAGATAATGTACTTTGTACAGTTACGTACTACACTTACTCAAGTGTTATACACCACTGCCATTAGACCTTATCACAGAGGGGCTGTTGAACCACATCATAGAGCGACCATTAACCCAGATCACAGATCAACCGTTAAACCAGATCAGAGAGACTGTTGAAGAAGATTACTGAATAGCTTGCAAAGAATATCACAGAAAGACTCTTGAACCAGATTCTACCAGATCACAGTGACTACTAAAACAGTGCCTGTTGAATCAGACTAAACCAGATCAAACTAGGTCACATACTGCCTGGTAAACCAAATAACAGGGAGACTGTTGAACCAGATTAAACCAGATAACAGAGTGTCTGCCAAACCGGATCACAACAAGGTTTCACCATCACTAAGATAACTACTGTCTACGGCATCAGGTGAAAATAAATCCAACTTCAGATACCAGATATAACAACAAATATCACATTTGGAAAGTAGATTAAGACCTTAAACACTTCCCACCTCCTACAATGGTTAATAAAGAACAAGCACAAGAACAGTCATGCCAAAGACAGTAGGATTATAATGAGAATTTTGCCAGAGCAATACAACAAACACCTACAGGAGTGTGGTGCCGAGACTATGGGCCCCATCTTGCATCCGGCGCAATTGACTTAATCACTGGCACATGTGTCATTGCTAGTTTGCAACTGGCGCAGAGCGTTCTTTTCCCTCCTGCGCCACGCGTCGGTAAATTAGGGAACGATCTTGCGCCCCAAGGGGCGGCTCGGCGAAAGGTGGAAGCGTGTTCTGGCGCAAACGTTCCCTGGTGCTATCTTGCAGTTTCAGAAACCACTTGAGCCACAAACCAGGAAATACCTGGTTTAAAGTCAGTGGTGCGTTGTTCAGAGCTTTTTTAAGGGCGCATGCATAATGTTGCTTGTGCACCTCGCGCATACACTTTGCTTCTCTCATCTACCTAGCCACACATTCTTGGTCAATTATTTGGGAAAGAACAGCTGATACAGCGGTAATAAGTTGTACTTTTAAATCCATGCATCTGCAAACACCGTACAGCAAACACATAATTTCTTGACACAGACATTGTGTATATGCCCATAAATTTTAGGATTGATGACTATTTAATCGTGAGAAAACATTGGTTTACCGCGAGTGAGTGTTAAAAAGAATGAATGAATGCGGGCGCGCGTGTGTATGTGTAACCTGTTTAAACACACACAAACTAAACACGTAACGCATAATACAGTCCATGGCAATGTAGCCTATATTAACGGGGGACACATGCATATTAGGAACACAAGTCGATAACGATAATGCATACAATGCTGATAAGAAACGATGTTTATAATGTATTGCCGCATATCATTAAATAGAACCACAGTTACCGCATATCATATGTTATATCATATACGTTTTCTTTGCCAAAACTTATTTGAGGACTCAGTATTTCTGAAGTTGTGGAAGAAAACCTTATTCCATGTGTGAATTAGGCCATATTATTTGGCCATAAACTGAGCCATTTGAAGTTTGAAATTCCATCTGTCTCATCGGAGACTGCAGACGCGCTGTCAAAATATCAACTCGTCAGATTCAAATGCGCTCATGGCTCTTAAAGGGGATGGGAGCTTGCACTCTCATTGGTTTATTGCACATTACGCCCAAACCACACCTACGGGTAATTAGGCTACTTCAGACCAACCCTTTTTAGAACCGCCCACAAAGCTACTTGCGCTTGGCGCTTCTCACTTGCGTTTCAGACCGTTCAAATATGGCCCTATGTGTGTTTAAAATGATTCCTGATTGATGTTTTCTCTATCCTTCTCATCGTGACACACCATCTTTGACACCAAATCAAGACAAAAAATCCTTTTCTTTCACACATTTAGAAAAACAAGTATTTGGCAAGCTTCCTGAGGCTATTATTTCCAATAAAGGGGATGACACCTAAAACGACGCCTAAACTCTCAATACAGGTTATTCGATCGATATCTTACAACCAGACAAACCAATAACAGCTAGCTGAAGCAGACCCCAGCCTTCCCCAGAGACGGCGCTGTTTCTCAGGCTGATATTTTTGAAGTGGTGGGTCAGAACAGAACAGCAAACATGGAGTTGACATGGTACAAACTAACAACCACAACCACCCTCACCGCCAGCAGCTTGGGAACGAAGAGACGGTGACCCATGCCCAGGAGGCCCATCACCCGGCACACAGACTCTGCTCCGGCCTGCCCAGCCTGGGCCCCATCATCCTCCGCTTTGCTCCCTCCGTCCTCCAGGGCCAGCTGCACCGCAGGTGGTGTAGTGCAGGGGGGAGGTGAGGGGGGAAGTGTTGGACAGGGGGTGGTTGAGGAGGAGGACAGTGGGTCCCATGCTGGGGCCAGAGTGGCAGCAGTCGGTTCCAGCATGTCGTCCGAGCGCCCCAGAGGATTCTGGGAGTTGTGGTCGTGAGCCAGGCTGACAGTTGGGTGAGGGTTTGGAGTTCAGCAGGAGTCACATGCAGGGCAGAGTTAACCCAAGTGGATGCTTGTAGAACCTGTGTGGTCCTGAGCTCAGGAATCCTTATGATTCAATCTGGCCTCTGCAGAACTGTGGGGGAGGGGGGGGGGGTGTTCGGTTGTCAGAGTCCAGAAATCTGTTGGCATGGTAACACCACATCCTTAGCATCACGGGTCGGATTTGGGCCTGGCATGATTTATAACTCCCAGTAGGACCTACTGGGCAGGAAGCCCTTGTCGCAAGAAACTGTAACTGCTCATCCCCTCACTCCTACCTGATAGTCCCTCTTATTCCCTAACCGGCCAACCTGTGCCTAGCAACAGAGCTGCTACACCAGTGGGCAGGTGAGGGACACTGTTATGCCCCAGTTAGCATGACCCTGTTATAGCCATGCTTTGATAATTAGGTTAGGTCACAGGAGTGGAAAGGAGTTGTTTTTAAATACAACCAACCAGGTCTATTGGTGCCATCTTTCCTGCTGATGTAGGAACAGCTGAATCCTCTCCTCTAATGGACACTTAACTGATGGATGGAGGAAAGAGATTCAGAGAGTGGAGGGAGATACAGAGTTAAAGGGCAGAGATGGAAGGATAGAAAGATAGAAAAACAGAAGTGAGATGGAGAGTGGGAGAGATAAAGAGGGTCACACAGAGAGCTAGTTTTGTTTATGACTAAATTAATGCTTAACAGCATCAAGGCAAGATGAAAAGGATTTTGACAAGGAAACACAAACTCTTGACAGACGTGAAACACTTAGTATCCAGTGTATGTTTATGAGCAGGCCCTCCACCTCTCCCTTCAGCCCTCTTCTCCCTCCTACTTCAGGAACTTCGCAAACCCGTCCCTCAGAATCCTGATAGCTCCAATGGAAGCTAAACAGATCTGCGTGTGAATCAGTCAGTCGAGTGGTTGTCCAGAATGCAGCAGCTGGGGCGAAGGCAGAGGAACCACAACAGCAGTCTCTCTTTCTCTCTGTCCAGCTGAGGCATGTGATGCTAGCAGCTAGCGGTGAGGCTAAGCAGCAGCCTTGGGGCCCTTCACTCCTCGGCTGAGGCAGATGGGAGGCGGCACAGGAGGCTTAGAGGAGGCAAGAGGAGAAAGGATAGAATTGCAGAGAACAGTCCACAGGCTAGCTAACTATCTAGCTAGCAATACGACCAGTCCTGGAAGGGAAAAAAGGCCTCCCATCACTGGGAGGCTGTTAGCACCTTGGCTAACAGCTAAAGTCTAAAGGCTAATGCTAATGTAAGCTGAAGCTGATGCTGCTGCTAACGCATAGCGGGATGGTGTCTGGTAGAGACGGAAAATGAGAGGAGGTGAGGCTAAGGCATAGAGAGAGAGAGAGAGAGAGAGAGAGAGAGAGAGAGAGAGAGAGAGAGAGAGAGAGAGAGAGAGAGAGAGAGAGAGAGAGAGAGAGAGAGAGAGAGATAGAGCATGGATAGAGAAAGAGAGGGGAGGAGAATGAGAGAGCAGATGAGGCAGTGCAGAGGAGGGGGGGCGGGTGGTCTCCGGGGAGAATGCCGTCATGCCTGGCCAATAGGAGAGAGGCTGTGGAAGCCCCTTTCTCTCTCTCCCTCTCCCCCACTATCTCCCTCTTGCCTCTCCTCAGTCTCCCTCTATCTTCTTTCGCTTCGCCCTTTGCTCCCTCCTCCCCTCTGTCTTAAATTTAGAGATAATTTATAGCAAAATCAACCTGTATCAGAGAGATTTCACGATAATGACCCGGTCGCATTAACCAGCTTATAAAACAGCTACCTACTAAAGAAATCAATAATTTGACATGAAATATAATTACAATTATATTCTATTTAATTAAAAAATGAATTTATTGCTTCCGCTGAAAAAAAGGTGTGTTTTACGGTTGGCAATAGTGTCCATAGCAACAGCCTTTTATTATGTTTGCAGAAATAACAGACCAGTGTATTTCTGAGGCTATGACTCTCAGCAGAAAACCAGTGGATTCGGGTAGGAAATGAGTCCTTAGCCCAAGTGAAGGAGTTCAAGAACCTTGGGATCTTGTTCGGGAGTGAGGGTACGATGGAGCTTGAGATTGGCCGGAGAATCCGAGCAATGGATGAACGCAACAGTATTGTGTTCATTTAACGGCACCATTCTGAGGAAAAGAGAGCTGAGCCGCAAGGCAAAGCTCTTGATCTACCGTCGATCCTCGTTCCTAACCTCACCTATGGTCATGAGGGATGGGTGGTGACTGAGAGGAAGAGATCTCGGGTACAAGCGGCCGAGATGGGTTTTCTCAGGAGGGTGGCTGGTGTCTCCCTTAGGTATAGAGTGAGAGGCACAGCCACCCGTCAGGAACACGGATTAGAGCCGCCGCTCCTCTGCTTAGAAAGGAGTCAGTTGAGGTGGTTCGGGCATCTGGTAAGGATGCCCCACTGGGCGCCTCCCTAGGGAGGTGTTCCAGGCACGACCAATGTGGAGGAGACCTCGTGGAGGACCCAGGACTAGGTAGAGAGATTATAGCTTAACACTGGCCTGGGGATGCCTCGAGATCCCCGTCAGAAGTCTGCTTGAGCTGCAACCTGACACACATATATATTAGGGATGCACAATATCCGATAACTTACAGCTCCCAAAGGCCAATACCGATACTGATAACACACACATACAGTATGTATGATCATGACCTAAGATCATGACATTAATACTATGAACAAACCCAAAAACCTTTGGGGTTTTATTCACACTGGATGCCCAAACATCAGTAGATCAACGGGGGGGTTGAGGGGGGGGTGGCTTGCAAGGGGCAGGATATGACGTAGGGTCGAGGTTCGCAAGAGGTAGGATAAGGACAGCCCCTGCAACCTGGTCTCACAGGAATCCGTGAAATGACTAGGGACGCTTAACTCAAAATCCGTGGGATCATCACGGAAACACGCCGATTTCCGTGATATGAGCTTTTATCCAAAGCTCTTAACAATTAATACCTCACATTCACAAACCTGCTCGCCGGGAGCAGTTAGGGTTTTTTTCTTGCTTAAGGACACTTCGACATGCTGCCGGGAGGAGCTGGACTCGAACCGGGAACTCTTCTTTAAGGACACTTCAACATGCTGCTGGGAGGAGCTGGACTCGAACCGGGAACCTTCCAATTGCCAGACTACTCAACCTCCCAAGGCTCCCATGACCCCCTGTTGATTCACGTTTGTGCTCTGGGTCACGATTCACGTTCACGTTGATTTCAATCTGTGTGTGTGCTACGGAATATCAGTGTCATTAACTTGCATTTCAGCAAATTCCATGCGCACATCACGGAAATCGGCGTGTTTCCGTGATGATCCCACGGATTTTGAGTTAAGCGTCCATAGTCATTTCAGGGATTCCTGTGAGACCATGTTGGCCCCTGTCACTCAGGTGCATTTTGGTCTGAATGGGCAGAACTCCTCGTGATCTTAAATATTGCTGCAGCAATGCATCATATACTCCGTTGCATCCACAACATCTGCATCCTTCTCAAAATATTGGAGCATGAGGTACAGAAAAATAGAAGAAACCATGAAGAAGAAAGGCGTCGCGAACGACTGTGTTACCGGAGAAAGAGAGCGTCTTTTTTTCTAACTAACATTGGGACAAATGTAGTTGACTTCTGTGTTTAACTGAGAAAACAGGGAGTGGAAGGCCGGGACCCTATAATGGTCAGTTAACTGTTTTCAATAGTAATTGTTACAAGAGTAGCGTATGTGTGTGCGCAGGAATGGCAGTGTGTCTGGGTGGTCGAGCGAGGAGAGCAAGTGGTAGCTTGGGGCAGTTTAGTTAAGTAATGAACGAGTCCGGTTGTGTCTGTGCAAATGTGTACTGTAAAGTTAGTGAAACTAATAATAAAGTACCCAGCCTGTCAATAATCGGCGGCCTCTTCATTCGGACCATATACCGACCTATAAGCAGACCTACTGCCGGTCCAAGTGAAGGGTGTTACCCCGAGAGAACTTTGACCCTGGAGGGAACGTCTCCCCTGTGCTCCTCGACTACGGTCTGGAAGCCGACAGCAGCAAAGGTGTAACATAATAATAATAAAGATATATATATCTATATATTCTGTATACGCTTGCAGTTGTGAACTCATGTATTGTAATTGATTGTATGATGTGCACTTTTAGGGTTACGAGGGTTATATCATTTACCATTATCATAGTGAGAGTGGAGGACTGAAATTATAAAGGCTATGTTATCGGGGCTATTCGGCATGATATCGGAATTATCGGAATAACGTAATAATTTCTGTTATCGGCCCGACAATTAGCGCCCCGATAATTATCGTGCACCCATAAATATATATATCTATATATATATTATGCCACCAATTGTGCAAGTTCTCCCACTTAAAAAGATGAGAGAGGCCTGTAATTTTCATCATAGGTATACCTCAGCTATGAAAAAAAAATCTAGAAAATCACATTGTCTAATTTTGAAAGAATTTATTTGCAAATTATGGGGGAAAATAAGTATTTGGTCAATAACAAAAGGTCATCTCAATACTTTGTTACATGCCCTTTGTTGGCAATGACAGAGGTCAAACGTTTTCTGTAAGTCTTTACAAGGTTTTCACACACTGCTGCTGGTATTTTGGCCCATTCCTCCATGCAGATCTCCTCTAGAGCAGTGATGTTTTTGGGCCTTCGCTGGGAAACACAGACTTTCAACTCCCTCCAAAGATTTTCTATGGGGTTGAGGTCTGGAGACTGGCTAGGCCACTACAGGACCTTGAAATGCTTCTTACGAAGCCACTCCTTCGTTGCCCGGGCGGTGTGTTTGGGGTCATTGTCATGCTGAAAGACCCAGCCACGTTTCATCTTCAGGAAGGAGGATGGAAGGAGGTTTTCACTCAATGGAAGGAGGTTTTCACTGAAAATCTCACGATACATGGCCCCATTCATTCTTTCCGTCACACGGATCAGACGTCCTGGTCCCTTGGCAGAAAAACAGCCCCAAAGCATGATGTTAACACACCCCCATGCTTCACTGTAGGTATGGTGTTCTTTGGATGCAACTCAGCATTCTTTCTCCTCCAAACACAACGAGTTGAGTTTTTACCAAAAGGTTCTATTTTGGTTTCATCTGACCATATGGCATTCTCCCAATCCTGTTCTGGATCATCCAAATGCTCTCTAGCAAACTTCAAACGGGCCCGGACATGCACTGGCTTTAGCAGGGGACACGTCTGGCACTGCAGGATTTGAGTCCCTGGCGGCGTAGTGCGTTAATGATGGTAGCCTTTGTTACTTTGGTCCCAGCTCTCTGGAGGTCATTCACTAGGTCCCCCCGTGTGGTTCTGGGATTTTTGTTCACCGTTCTTGTGATCATTTTGACCCCACAGGGTGAGATCTTGCGTGGAGCCCCAGATCGAGGGAGATTATCAGTGGTCTTATATGTCTTCCATTTCCTAACAATTGCTCCCACAGTTGATTTCTTCACACCAAGCTGCTTACCTATTGCAGATTCTGACTTCCCAATTGCGTTTCTGGTGTGCTTTGACAGCTCTTTGGTCTTGGCCATAGTGGAGTTTGGAGTGTGACTGTTTGAGGTTGTGGACAGGTGTCTTTTATACTGATAAGGAGTTCAAACAGGTGCCATTAATACAGGTAACGAGTGGAGTACAGAGGAGCCTCTTAAAGAAGAAGTTACAGGTCTGTGACAGCCAGAAATCTTGCTGGTTTGTAGGTGACCAAATACTTATTTTCCACCATAATTTGCAAATAAATTCTTAAAAAATCAGACAATGTGATTTTCTGGATTTTCTTTTTTCTCAATTTTGTCTGTCATAGTTGACGTGTACCTATGATGAAAATTACAGGCCTCTCTCATCTTTTTAAGTGGGAGAACTTGCACAATTGGTGGCTGACTAAATACTTTTTTGCCCCACTGTATACACTGCTCAAAGGAACACTAAAATAACACATCCTAGATCTGAATGAATGAAATATTTTTTGTTAATACTTTGTTCTTTACATAGTTGAATGTGCTGACAACAAAATCAGAAAAAAATATCAATGGAAATCAAATTCATTAACCCATGGAGGTCTGGATTTTGAGTCACTCAAAATTAAAGTGGAAAAACACACTACAGGCTGATCCAACGATGATGTAATGTCCTTAAAACAAGTCAAAATGAGGCTCAGTAGTGTGTGTGGCCTCCACGTGCCCGTATGACCTCCCTACAACGCCTGGGCATGCTCCTGATGAGGTGGCGGATGGTCTCCTGAGGGATCTCCTCCCAGACCTGGACTAAAGCATCCACCAACTCCTGGACAGTCTGTGGTGCGACGTGGCGTTGGTGGATGGAGCGAGACATGATGTCCCAGATGTGCTCAATTGGATTCAGGTCTGGGGAACGGGCGGGCCAGTCCATAGCATCAATGCCTTCGTCTTGCAGGAACTGCAGACACACTCCAGCCACATGAGGTCTAGCATTGTCTTGCAATAGGAGGAACCCAGGGCCAACCGCACCAGCATATGGTCTCACAAGGGGTCTGAGGATCTCATCTCGGTACCTAATGGCAGTCAATTCTACCTCTGGCGAGCACATGGAGGGCTGTGCGGCCCCCCAAAGAAATGCCACCCCACACCATTACTGACCCACCGCCAAACCGGTCATGCTGGAGGATGTTGCAGGCAGCAGAACGTTCTCCACGGCGTCCCAGACTCTGTCACGTCTGTCACATGTGCTCAGTGTGAACCTGCTTTCATCTGTGAAGAGCACAGGGCGCTAGTGGCGAATTTGGTGTTCTCTGGCAAATGCCAAACGTCCTGCACGGTGTTGGGCTATAAGCACAACCCCCACCTGTTGACATCGGGCCCTCATACCACCCTTATGGAGTCTGTTTCTGACCGTTTGAGCAGACACATGCACATTTGTGCCCTGCTGGAGGTCATTTTGCACGGCTCTGGCAGTGCTCCTCCTGTTCCTCCTTGCACAAAGGTGGAGGTAGCGGTTCTGCTGCTGGGTTGTTGCCCTCCTACGGCCTCCTCCACGTCTCCTGATGTACTGGCCTGTCTCCTGGTAGCGCCTCCATGCTCTGGACACTATGCTGACAGACACAGCAAACCTTGCCACAGCTCGTATTGATGTGCCATCCTGGATGAGCTGCACTATCTGAGCCACTTGTGTGGGTTGTAGACTCCGTCTCATGCTACCACTAGAGTGAAAGCACCGCCAGCATTCAAAAGTGACCAAAACATCAGCCAGAAAGAATAGGAACTGAGAAGTGGTCTGTGGTCACCACCTGCAGAACCACTCCTTTATTGGGGGTGTCTTGCTAATTGCCTATCATTTCTACCTGTTGTCTATTCCAGTTGCACGACAGCATGTGAAATTGATTGTCAATCAGTGTTGCTTCCTAAGTGGACAGTTTGATTTCACAGAAGTGTGATTGATTTGGAGTTACAGTGTGTTGTTTAAGTGTTCCCTTTATTTTTTTGTGCAGTGTATATATATACATACATACACACACACACACATTTAACAAAGATTCGCCGAAGGCGAAGTGAATAGCAGGGAATAGGGCTATTACCCACTATTCACGGAGCCTGAGGTGAATAATTGTTAAATGAACACTCCAAAAATAAACAAGATAACACTTTTTGCCGGGATTTATTTGTTTTTAATAGCGGTTTCTTTGTTTTTATTAGCGTGACGTAATATCCCGAGTTTGAGATATCAATCATGGGATATTGCCCAATATTCCGAGATAGTGAACCAATCAAATTGCGCCATCTTAGGAGGTTCACGTGTAGCATATACTAAATACAGAGACACACACACGCACACGCACACGCACACGCACACGCACACACACACACACACACACATGCACATGCACATGCACACACACACAGCTTGTT
Source organism: Melanogrammus aeglefinus (assembly GCA_900291075.1). Classification (NCBI taxonomy): domain Eukaryota; kingdom Metazoa; phylum Chordata; class Actinopteri; order Gadiformes; family Gadidae; genus Melanogrammus; species Melanogrammus aeglefinus. Next base: position 113,640 of record OLKM01001271.1, on the reverse strand, counting down.
CTAGCTTCCGAAACAGCGGTTGTATTAGCAGATTGCCACCACCAGTGGGAGACAGGTTGTAACCAACAAGGACAAACGCTTTTCGTCTGAGCCTGGGTGGCCCATTCAGATAGAGATAGAGAGACCTAGACCGTGGACGAGAGATAAAGAGAGTGTTTTAAAAATGTATTTAATACCAACCTTTAGAAGAGCCAGGGCTACATTAAAGATGATGTTCAAACCCTTAATGAGAGGAGAGAAGAGAGGAGATGATATGTTTTAAAAACAAAAACAGACCATCCTGTGAATCACTTAACATATTGTGTTTTGATGAAACAACACATGTTTTTTTATTATGAATGCTTTCAAGGTGTTAATATTAACCCTTTCACTTTTAACATCCTACTTAAAGCTCGGGTAGGCAATTTATTTTCAAACCATTGTGTGTGATATTTGTTAAAATATTGCTAAAGCGAGTGAGCCAGTCATGTATTTGGGGGATTATCTTTCAAGCAGGCCTGAAAGGGCGGGTGGGATTGTTTTTTTTGGAATCTTTAAAAATGTAGTATACTCTGGACAAACCTAATTTGGACAAACCTAATTTTGCTAAAACAAGGACCAAACTTATGAAAAAAAATTCTGTGAAAAAAGTGTTATATTGCATTATGTCATATTATCGTTAAAAACCTTTGATCACCACTGCCTTTCTGAACTAAAAGTGTTTAAGTATACAAGCAAGAGATGTACAGTGAGACCAAGGGCATCTGAAGGGCCATACCGTGGCACCAAGTTGGTCTCATCAGCAGTGGACCAATGCAGCTGTAAAAGATTAGTATTGAATTTAAAGCTGTGTTTACCGACTAAGAGTGTCATTGGGCCGATTATAAAAACACCTGTTACTGGGAACAATGATTAAGGTTAGATGTTCAAATTATGGAACCTACTATTATGATGATTAGGCTATATGTGGTTTATATTTGTAGGCCCTAATTATTTTTTACTGGCCCGATAATAGGTTAGATAAAAAGGAAGACACACGTACAAACAATATCACAGAAGAAAGGACTGGCAGGCAGATGGTCAGACACACAAATAGAGGGACATACCAGCAGACAGATGTACAGACCGATAGAAAGATAGAGGGACAGACATAACATTAACATTTAGCCGACGGTATTATCCAAAGCGACTTACAATGGGTACATTTGTCAGTAGAAAGACAAAGAAATAGAGGGACAGACAAAGGGACAGGCAGACAGACAGAGGGACAAGCAGACAGCAGCACAGACAAACAGGAAGATACAGGGACAGACAGACAAACAGTGGGCAGACAGGCAGAGAGAATGACAGTGGCAAACACAGACAGAACGAGAGAGATACAGAGAGACAAAGGGTCAGACATGCAGGCATATAGGCACACACTGAGAAGGAGGGACAAAATCATGTCAACTCTGCCCGGGAACACCCATCTCCCCTGTTGCCCTGACAACCTATCCACATGGCAACACAGGGCTAAAAATACCCTGACAGTTCTATAAATAAAAGCCGGTGATGTGAGCATCTCCACCTCCAGGCCGCTAGATGGCACTGGTAGGCTGAGATCTCTGTATTTATGTGTGTGGGTGTGCGTATTGCTGGGTAAAGGACTGTGTGTGGTTTGGATTACGTGGATATGTGTGTGTGGATGTGATGATGGGTGAATGAGTGTGTCTGTGTGAATCTGTGTGTGCATGGTTGGCAGGAAGAATCTGTGTGTATACTGTATGTGTGTGGGAGAGTGAGTGAGTGAGTGAGTAAGTTGTAAGCACGAGTGTGAGAGAAACAAAGAACGGAAAGAAGGAGAGAAAAACAGAAAGAAAGAGAGAGAGAGGGAGAGAGACTGCGTTGCCAAGCCCAATCCACATCACACATTAACCTGCGGCACTAAATAACAGAGAGTGAGAGAGAGAGCAACAGAGAGACCAAGATAAACAAGGGAGAGATTTTCTCATTTTACATTTAAGCTGTTACTAATTGTAATTTGTAAATCATTCACTCTGTGCTTACCAACGTAAAACACTTTTACTATGCCACAAAGATTGTGTCCAAGCCTCTTATAGTCATTCTATTTATATAAAGTGCTGTGTGTTTATCAGCAGAGTTTAAAGTGTCAGTGAACCCAAAGAAGATTGAAAGAAATTTTTAGTTAGTTTTAGGAAGGAGGGGGGGGGGGGGTTCACCATGGCTATGACCCACGCCAACTTCATGATACTTTTTCAGTACTGTCCTTGTGTATGAGAGATGCTATATATGAAATGTGCCACACACCATAGCGTTATACTATAAGTATCCGTGTTGCTAACCTCACTTGAACTTGGACATTAAATAAACTGCTGCTCAGACATAGCTCCACACATGTGTGACATTACACATATAGTAGAACGGCACACACTGTGGCGTTATACTATAGGTGTCCAAGAAGCTAAACTTTATCTTGGATGCCGCAGTCAACCAGAGCCAAGACAGATCTCTGCACGTCCACACACACACAGCCGCTGGTTTCCCTTGGTCGTGAAGACGAAGTGCCTTGGAAAAGGCACGTTGGGATGTTACCTGCGTACCAAGCTGTGTGCTAAAATGTGTTCAAATGGTGATAACTATGATGACAATAATATAAGACATATTACCACATACAAATAGTTGAATTGCTCTTTAGATGCTCCTTTGAGGATAAGTCCCCAAAAAAACTACTAGTGAGTTAAATACCCCCGAAAGGGTTAGGGTTAGGAGAAGGTTAGAGAGGTGGGAGGAAAAGGGAGGAGGTATAAAGTAAAGGCAGGTTAGAGGAGGAGGAGGAGTCAAGGGGAGCAGGTGAGGGATCAAGGTCAAAGGGGCAGGGGAGGGAAGAGTTAGGTAGTGAAAAAAGTAAGACCTCAGAAGAGAAGAGGTAGGATTAGGCAGGGAAAGAGAAGAGAGAGGAGGAGGAGGTTAGGGGAGAAGGTGAGAAGAGGATATGAGGGGAGGAGGTAGGTAGTAAGTGAAGAGAGTGAATCAGTATCTCATCATACGGATCACTGGCTGAGAAAAAACCTGAGAAACTTAATTGTCCTGCCTGAGGGTGAGCAAGCCTCTCTCTCTCTCTCTCTGGAACACCATGCAGAGTTGTTGTGCTGTTGTGTTATTATTGTATTTTTGTGTTACCTCAGACAGCAGCAGGTCTGTAATATGGAACACCATGCAGAGGGGGAACTTGGCGGTGAAAAGGGTGAGGAACCACTGGGATGCGTACATGTGGGCTTCCAGACTCAGATCATGGAAGTGAGCCCACAGGTCTGGAAGCTGCTCCTAAAGGAGGAGACAGGAGGTGCCGGGAGGAGGAGGAAGGGTGTTAGCTTACAGAGAACAGATTTTTTTTCAATGTTCACTCCTTCCATATCCCTGAAACTGGCCTCCTTGTCATTGCTAAGATGAGGTTCAACACCTACGAAAGGAGACCTATGGGGGCCTGCCTGTAATCCCGACACCTCATTGTTCCGACGTCTCAATGGTCCAAAATATTTCCGATTAGGCCAACGGTTCAATATGCTGAATAGGCCTACATATAAAGAGTTGCATACCTTGTTTGCACTCTCCCTCTCTTTCTTTTGTCACTTTGCGCTCCAATATTCATTGTGTACGTGATATGTAGGCCTAGGTTGTATTTTGGTGCTTAGTGTGAGAGAGCAAGAGAGAGAGGGAGAGCGAGAGAGAGAGAGCCAGGTATAAAACTCTTTATATGTAGGCCTATTCGGCATATTGAACTGTCGGCCTAATGCGCCTCTTGTTTGTCTTATCGGACAAACGGCCCTTCGGAACAATGGGTTCCGTTTTCGTAACATTGAACCGTCGGCATAGTGGTATGTCGATCTAACTGGAAATATTTCGGCCATTGAGACATCGGTTCAATGAGGCGTCGGAATTACGGCATGGCACCGACCTATGACCTGAGAACTACGAATTCAGGACTTTGACCTGAGACCTACGACCTTAGAAATATGACCCACGACCAGTGACCTAAAAGAAAAAAATTGTTCACTTAATGTGTAATTTCCCTCTTTTAAAGGTCCCATGCAGGGATAAAAACAAAACTTTTTTTCACCACCGTCCTGGAAACGTCCCGAAAAACATTTTGAACCGTCCCGAATCGTCCCAAATTTTTCCCATGAATCTTGTTTACATTTTGAGTTGTTACTAACTGATAATATAATAAAAACGCAATACATTATGTTGATGAAATAATATATTTATTTCCAGATGACAAGCAACACCCTCAGTCGCAGGACTGTGGTCACGTAGAACTGTCTACGTGACCACCGTTTTGCGACTGTGGTCGCAGAGCAGCAGGCTCTCGCACTGCTCTCGCACGAGAGAGACTAGAGGAACTGTCCTTACGAGGCTTTTGTCGGGATGAAAAACAAGTGGGCAGCAAAATAAATAATATGTTGTGTTTTTGCACTTGTAAATAGTTAATCACGCTTGTAGCCTACACTCCATACATAGAACAATGTGTGGCGCAGCGCCACAGAATCAACACCGAGCGCCACGAGTTGATTTTTTGTTTTTTTAAGCGATTTTGAAATATAAATAATATCGTTCCGTTCATTCATCTTCGCGTAGCACTCTTTCTCCCTGTCATTCTCGTTCACACACGCACACAGACAAGCAAAATGGTGCGCGGGTACACTACCACTTATTGGATAAACCTGCGTATCATACATGCACACGCACTGACAGTGGATTCGCCCGCTCCTCCTCTCAATGCGCCTACATAGGCAAACCCGAAGCAGCGGGATGTAAGGGATAATGTACAGAACGCCAGTCATTATCGGGAAAATAAGCTTATTTTCGCTTATTTTCGATCATGACCGGCGATGTTCTCAACATTATCCCGCTTATTACACGGTTACTTGCCAAAACGAAAAAATAACTTCACATGGTGTGTCTTTTTACAATTTATTTGATACAAGCATTCGTAGTGTTGATCAGCAGAGAAATAGTCTGCCAAAGACGTTGACATCACTTAGCAACCGAAGACGCTGGGGTTGACAACCGGTACTTGCGGAGTGATACCAAAGACGCCATTAGAGGCGAAAAATCCATTGTTTTCCTTGACAGCGGACCATTATACTCATGATTATAATTAGCCGCCGGAAGCCCAGGCCATTCTGCCGGCGATTTTAATTCGCTCTGCAGCAGAGGCTGCAGAGCGGGATCGGAAAGGTCGGAAGGTCACCCCGTGGGCCCGTCCACTTTGAAAATTATTCTAAAGAGGTCTAGACTCCGTGCGCAGCCCCGCCTTCTCCAGTGAACCAAGAAAGACCTCTCTGTCTCAATGCACAACACAAATGCGAGCGCGAGCGCGCCAGCCAAATGAACGAAGCTTAGTCCTTTTTCCATTAAAAAAGTATTTTTCCACTAACCGCAAACACGTTCTGGTTCGCAGAAAGTGTTGAAAACTTAAACAGAAAAATGAAGTCAGTGCCCGCAAAATTCTCTTCGTCCCGATGCCCCATGGCATGAAAATGTAATTTTATGAGGTTTTCTAACATAAATATGAGTTCCCCTAGCCTGCCTATAGGGCCCCAGTGGCTAAAATTTGCGTTTGGTGTAAAACGAGCACTAGGTATTCTGCCCTCCTTTGAAAAAACTGAGGCTCAAGCGCGCTGATTTGGAATGTGGTCCCATATGTCGTCATAAAGGATCTAAGCTCCTCCCCTTACTCTGCCTTGCCTGCCCAGCGAATTTGGCCTGCCAATGAGACACGGCCCTGAGAGCGCCACGTGTGTGTGTGTGTGTGCGTGTGATTACAAACACTGTAACGGAAGTATTTGTTGCTGTTGGTGTTATGGCGCATAACCGACGTCTGTTGTATTTCCACGCCGAGTAGTTGGGGTTCACTCATGGTTGGCCATGGTTGAGTAGGAATTGGGGGAAAGGAACTTTGGCTTTGACTCCCTGAAGTACATGAACTGCGACATGCTGCCTGCCACCGGTTGCCGAGAGGCACCACCGCCGCAATGCACCACCGCCGGGCAGCGGGCAGCAGGCAGTGCGCGGTTCAGTCTACTTCAGATTGATGTGGAAGTGGAAGAACCAGAGACGTCGGGGAACCCCACAAAGTCGTTTGTGATTCATAATATCGTCTGGAGGTGCACACAGCTTTTGGCCGTGATAATATGTGTTTTATGATATAGATATCTATGTATTATATATTATTTAGATATAGCGCTCCAGGACTGCAACGCAGGTGTTGTACACTTTTTATTTGGATAACTGTTCTGCTGTTGGTGTTATGGCGTATAACACGTCGGACTCTCGTCTTTGGTATTTCAAGAACAAGACTCATAGTGGGGGTTATCTCAGCCATGGTTGAGAATCAATTGGGGGAAAGGAACTTTGGCTTTGACCCCCTGAAGTACATGAACCACGACATGGGGGAGAAAGGGATTGTTGGCTGCTAATGTCTCCCGCTTATGCCCCGCTTCCCGCTGCCAAGTGACCATCGCCTCGGCACTGCAGGAGGCGGTGGTCCCTCGGCAGTGAGGCTCCGGCGGGAGACCACCGCGGTCAACAATCGCGGGCAACAATCCCTTTCTCCTCCATGTCGTGGTTCAGTCTACTTCAGATTGATGTGGACGTGGAAGAACCAGAGACGGTGGAGAACCCGACACGGTCGTTTGAGATTCATAATATCGTCAGGAGGCTCACACAGGTTTTGGCCGTGATAATATATATTATATGATATAGATATCTATGTATAATATGATATTATTTAGATTTAGAGCTCCAGGACCCCCGTTAGAATATTTACAGAACACGGCTAAAGGCTGTGTGCGCCTCGCCACTGCGATACATCCACTGTAAACAGAGCGCATGGTACCGTGGCTGCAAGCTGCTCAGGGCCACACCCCCACCCTCCTCCTTGACCCGCCTCTCTCCTCCTCATTTGCATTAAAGCTACAGACACCGAAACGGGGCATTTGAGGAAAGCCCAATGTGCGACTGGCTCGTAGTGGCTGTAATTCTGCACCACGGCTGAATTTCGGGAACGTCTTCAAATACTATGTTTGGGGCCCACTAGTATCTATATTAAAGCATCCATTAAGTAGCATGTCATGGGACCTTTAATCCTAGCACTGAAATGTGTGAAAATGACATGATTTGAGGTGTTCTTTCAAACTAATTTCTGGTTCTTGTTGTATTTTTCCCCTTGTTAAACACTTTGTATTGCAGTTTTGCATGAAAAGTGTTAGTTTGTTCGCTTTAACATAGCAGCATCTAACAGCAAGTAGGGGAAGGCTTCTAGTTTCATTAGAATTAAATGCATAATACAGAGCTGAATAAGCATAGTTGGTATGAAAATGTGCTCTAGAATTAGCAGATAACATTATTAATGAAGCATTATTGAGAGAATATAAGATACTTCATAAGCATAGCTAAGTATCAATCAAGGTTGAAATTAATAGCCTAAAATCAAGCTTTTGAATAAGCATAGTTAGAATCCAACGCTGGGTTGCACCAAAATGGATTAACTCTTAAACTGGATTAAGAGTTAATCAAGGTTTAACTGTTAACCGTGTTGCACCAAACTTTAAACCTGGTTCAAACATAGTTTAATATTAATCCTGGTTAAATTGAACCCTTTGGTAATCTCAGTTTAAACGCCAATTAAACTGAGATTAAATTTAAATCTGTTGCACCAGCAATTTTAAACCTAGTTTAAACCTGGTTTTACAGTTATATTCAAATCACCTCCTGAGGAGGTTTATGTTAGGTTTATCACCGTTTTCTTGACAACATGGCTGCAATTTTTCGCTGGATGGTAGGCTATTAGAGGAAAGAGTTCCTCGCAGAAAAATTAGAGATAGGTTAAACCCAATTTAATTTTACGAAAATAGTGAGTTTTCACAGCGGTATAGATTCACCAAAGAATCTGTAATATGCCTCAATGGGAAGGTTGGACCAGCTAACAAGCATCAAAGTGAGAGAAACTATGCTGTGCCACTACTTCAACAGCTTTTAATAGCTTTGCGATTTTATGCTACAGGCTGTTTTCAGATGGTTGACAGTCTGCAGGATTGTCAGCAGAGTGTCGAAGGCAATTGCAAGATTGAAGGGTCAGTATAAACGTTTTGAACCAAGGAGAAAGACAACAGCTGGATTCTATAGGAGAGAAGGTTTTCCGGGAGTAATTGGGGCTATTGAGTGCACCCACGTGCCCATTACCAATCCAGGTGGTGAGAATGGGGAACTCTTTCGGAATTGAAAGGGCTACTGCTCGATTAATGTCCAGGTTGTGTGCGATGACCAGGCCAGGATCACACACGCTGTATGCACGATGGCTAGGACCCACACATGACAGCCGTTTGACTTCTTTGACAACAGTCAACTTTGTGCAATGCTGGAAGGAGGGGACATCCATGGACACCTAGTGGGTGACAATGGCTATGCATGTCGCCCATACCTGATGACTCCGCTTTTGAACCCTCAGACCCAGGCAGAGAAAAATTACAACTACTCCCACATTCAAACTAGAGGAATAATAGAGACAGTATTTGGTGTGTGGAAGCAGAGATTTCCATGTATACAAGAGCACAGCACAGCACTAGCTGTGCTGTTTAACTTTGGGGAGAGAGTAGGAGACGAGCTATCAGAGGTGGATGAGGGCCCACTTCAGAAAGACCTAGCAGATGCTCAAGTGCAGAATGCTGCAAACCCAAATGGCAATGCTTTCGGGAGAACATTAATGCAAAATAACTTTGCAGCATAATTAAGGTCAGTATTGACATAATTGTATATGTTGATAGATACTTAGGGCATGTATACATTAGATTACCTTAACCCATACTTAGTAATTTATATGCTTCCTACTTTCTCCTTCAGGAAGAACTCACCAGAAAATCAAGACAAGGAGACTGGCAATTGAATTGAAAGAAACATTTTACTTATCCAACAAATATAATACAATACAGAGGGGAAGGCAATTGCTTATGTGAAAATAAATACGTTAATGATAACACAGTTTTAATGTTAACAGAATTAACACAGAATTATTTCACTACTTAATTACTACTTCATCAATTACAAATTAAAGTGGTTGTGACTGGTTTATGTCCAGTAGCTTTTGCTTCTGAAGCGACCTCTTTCTGTAGCAAAAGGACTTCTTTTTTCCTGAGCATTTTCAATGTCAAGCATGCATCTTTCTGTCTTCAATCTAAGACGTTTCTGGTGACAGCCAAGCTTAGAGCGCGTTTCAGCAGGATCATTCACTGGTGATGCTGCTTCTGCTTTCAGGTTTCCATCATCAGGCTCCACTGGCTCTATCAGGTCGAGCACAATGAAAGTCTCAGCTAAACAAACAAAAACATAGCAGACATGAAACAAATTAATAGATGGATACCCACAGCTGTATATGCCAGACAAAGTTGCTATTTTAAAGTTTTTTTTTTTTTAACGTTATATAGACTATGTCATTGCTGCGATTAATAGCTTTGGACAGAGGGGGGTGACACATTATTGTAACCTGCTAAAGTAATTAATAATATTATAAAACGGTTATAAATGTAGGTAACGAGCTATGGTTACTAGTTAACGTTACTCACTCTCAGTTTATGTCGCTGTATTCCTCTCTACTGCGCCGTCATCGTCGTATGGGTTAGGGAGGGGGGAGATCTGCTGCAGGATCACATCAATGACTTTCTTTGAAAGAGGGTCCGTAATCATTGGTGGTGGTCCTCCGCCAGTTTTAAACATCCCCCTCCTCTCTTCTGCCGCATCCTTTTTTGCCTTTGCCTTTAAGTTTTTCCAGCAGGCTTTCAGTTGCGTCTTGTCCCTCGTCTCCTTAATGCCAGTTGAGCCATTGAAGAGCTCTGCTAACATGACCCAGGTCTCCTTCTTCTTGTCCAGCGTAACGCTATCAGTCCTCTTACCCTCAAATATATCCCCAAACTCCTCCATGAATTCCGACAGCAACATCTTTTCAAATGTCGAAAAGTTCGATCCTCTTGAACGTGCCATATCTTAATAAAGTTAACAAGTGTTTTAGTGTCAACTGTAACAGTTAAGGTAAAATAACGGTTAACTTGTGTAATTTGTTCACATTTCGCCCGAATCTATCATGGCAGACACTGAACACAATCTATTCCTATTTTAATCCTTCTTTAAACTAGGTTAACTAATCAAGAGTTAAAACTAAGATGTGCAATTTATCTCTGATTAATTATAAACCAGTTTAAACCTAGATTTACTTACCCTAGATTAACCCTAAACCAGGATTCATTTAATCCATTTTGGTGCAACCCAGCTTTAGGGCGCACTCACACTAGGCCTTCTGTATCTATCCCAAGTCCGTTTCACACCTGTACCGTACTCAGGTCTAGATCGTTTGGCTAGTGTGAGTGCGCCAACCGTACTCAAGTAGGCCTACAGTTCAAATCCGTGGCCTGTGCACACTTCGGAGAGATGTGCTCAGGCCACGGTACAGATGTTAATGAGCCGACACGCGCACACGCACGGCTACGCAACCTGAGCTGGATGACGTATAGCCCATGCGACCCTTCTTTCCCATTAAACAATTACACATGGCGGCAAGCGGTTCACGCTGGTGCGATAGTGAAGTTGAGTTTTTGATCAAAAATCCCCCGTTCGTCACAGCGCAGGCTTTCTTGGTTCACTTGAGAAGGCGGGGTTGCCTGCGGAGTCTAGCCCTCTTTAGAATAATTTGCACACTCCCGAATGTTTTAATTTTTTTTATGAATGAATACACTAGCATGCAAGAATAAGTTCACGTCTGAGTGTAGGCTACAAATGCGATTAAGTATTTACAACTGCAAAAACGCCAACATATTCTTTATTTTGCTGACCACTTGTTTTTATCCTCCACTTGTTTTTAAAAGCCTCGTAAGGACAGTTCCTTTGCATCTCTCTCGTAGATCGCACCATCTTTCACGTCTTTGTTTAATACGACTGCATCACCGTCTCTCACATGATCAGCAGCTTGCGGATTTCACTTTCTCTCAAGTTAGAAGTTAACTGCTCATGATCATATTGCTACGTTGTCTCTGTGGAGACAGCGCAGCAACACCACTATCCAAGCCCCCCCTCACCCCCCCTGGAACCGCGGAGCAGTCACATTTACGGAATTAAACCAAAAAAAACACCAATGTGTGCAGGGTCCGGAAGGGTAAATTGGGATTCTAGCTCAAACAGGCAATTTACCTCGGGGAGTGTAAACGTGCGGACTGTGCCGCGAAATAAGTGTGCATAAAACGGCGTATTAGGCAGTGTAAAAAGGCTCAGTGAGAGAGGGCTGTATCTGAGTAGAACGGCTCCAAATAAGCAACAAAGTCAGTAAAGTGTCAACTGTGTTCTCTGGCTGTTTCTCAAAGTGAAGGCTGCAGCCTTGCTAGAACACTTCGTTGCTAGTCGCGTCCTATGGAGATGAGGCTAGGGTGCTGCCTGGTGTTTGTATCGTCCAGTGTTAGAAACGACTTGCTAGTGTGGAAGCGCTTCCGCTTTTTAAATATTGATCAACGGTTAAATATTTTAATATTTTCATTGTTGAAATTGTTATTGGCGGCAGTAGTTTGTTTAAACACCACCTACTGAGATATTAAAACAAATCAATTCATGCAAAATATAGCCTATCATTACGTTGCAAAAACGTTTAAAAGATATCGTACAGGTTAATTTTTTGCATTTACATGATTAATATATAAAAGCAATACGGCACAAAATAGTTCTGAAACGTTCAAATAACTTCACTAGCAATGTGTATTGCTTTCTATACGCAATTTTTTAATATACCGCGCAGCGTGTGAACGCAAAGGATTGTGGGTATTTTGTCTTGTTGAGGATGCATTCTTGAAAAATCTCGGAATTCTCAAAAATAAAGGATGTGAAAAAAGGCGCGAATTTTTGAGTGTTCTCAACATTGCAACAGTGCTTGTCGGCGTTCTATGACGTAGCGTCCTTAAAAGGGCAGCCGTAGAGCATGCTTCCTTCACATTGGGAAACAGCCTCTGTGTTGTTCTACTAAGCAGCGGACGCTTGGTGGTGCCGCATTACAACGTGATGACGTACAGTATGTGCAAGAGGCAACCGTACTCAGGTCCAGTTGAGATTACCTAGTGTGAGCGCACAGCAGGGGGGGGGGGGGGGGGCAATCGTACTTGAGCACGGTACAGGTGTGAAACGGACTTGGGCAAGGTACAGATGGCTTAGTGTGCGCCCTTAATCTATGAAACAAGATTATCCCATTAGTCTTTTTCTTGCACATTGCATCTAGAACAGGACAGTTTACCTTTCACATTGTGATGCAAGGCTGGTTTTTTGAGTTACTGTTTAAAAGCCCCCCCCCCCCCCCCACCACACCACACACTAACAGCTTCCTGCTTGCTGATGACTTGTGACACTAATGAACTTGCTGTTTCCAAGAGCTGCGAGGAATAAATTGCAGTGAAATGAATATGATGCAAAATTCAATTAACTGTGTTGAGTCGGATTCAATTAACTTGAGGAGGAGGTGGCTTCTGATCGCATCAGCCCTGGGGCCCTGCGACCAACCCCTTTACTTTGAGAGGTATCAATAGATGAGAATGGTGTGCGTGTGCGTGCGTGTGCATGTGTGTCAACCGAGAGCCATGATGTTGGAAAAGCCTGCTAACAGCACTTAAGTGGAGTTAGGAGACAAATTAAAGTTCACTTAGCGAGTGGATTTAAGCATGTAGGGAACATCAGCAGAAAGCATCTAATTAAAGGGCTAAATTTAGAACTTTGTATATGTGGTCGTCTGTCTGTGTGTCGAACATCTCAGCTCCACCCGAGCCGTCAGCGTTGCGTCTAATGAGTGTTCCGTCAACCTTTAAATCTTTCTGAGTCACGCTGCCGCGATAACGTTTGGAAGGTGCTCAAACAGTGGTGCACTACTTTCACTCTGAAATGATGAATGATCACTCTTTGTACATTTCTTGTTTTCAATGTGCAACAGAGCAACTTGTGACGCTCACTGTGGAGCACATACAGTGTTGAAGTGATGCTGAAAATGTCACAACGCCACTATGCACATGACTCACATGACCTCACAGAACAGCGCACAACCTCATAGCTCATCACGTGACATCGCTGTACATCACATGATATGATGGACATCACATGCCCTCGCAGAACATCTCACTAGCTCAACCGTCATTACACAACATCAAGAAAATAGCATGACATCATCACATGAACTCACAAAACCTAACATGACCTCCGGGAGTCTAGCAAGACCTGACAGAGCATCACAAGCCTTGTGCTGACCTGCATGAGTTTTTCCAGCTGGTAGAACTTGCAGTGCAGGTCCTCAAAGTTGTTTTTGTACAGAGACCGGAGCCCATATTCATACATGATCTTCACCAGCACACAGAAGGTCTGTTCCTCTGGCATCTAGATGTACAGGAACACAGACACAGACACAAACACACACGCAAATACAGAGGGTAAGAGTGACGTGAGGATGGGGTGAGCTGGATCAGGTTACCCGGGTTGGGTTGACAAGGCTGAAACTGACTGAGTGAGGGGGGCTGGGTGAGAGTGACTGAGTGGGAGTTAAGCCGCCTTCACACTGCATCCGTCCGTTGACGGATCTCATGGGGTGCTCTCGAAATGCATTGTGGGTTTGTCCGTTCTGTCGGCTCCGTTGCCTGCGTCGAAAAGTTGAGAAATGTTCAACTTTTCAGGCAGTGACGGATCTGTCGGCCAATCAGATCGCGTCCCCAAACATCAGTCAAGCCCTCTGTCCGTGTGCAGTGTGAACGCGGCGGTACTGGGTGAGGGTGACAGGGTGGGAGTGACTGGGTGAGAGTCTCAGTGTGAGAATCACTCGGTGAGGGTGACATAATGAGTGTTACAGGGCAGGAATGACAGTTTCAGGATTCTATGTGTGGCCTTATATTATAAGACAAAGGTACTTACATGCAGCAGCAGAACTGCAGCCAGAAAGGATTGGCCCTGACAGTAGCCAATCTCGTCATCATACACGGAGTAGGCCTGCAAGAGAGACACAGAGATATAGTGTAGGCCCTGAAGAGAGACACAATGTAGGCCCTGATGAGAGACACAGAGATACAGTGTAGGTCCTGAAGAGAAAAACACAGATACAATGTATGCCTTGAAGACAGACACATAGGCCGCGTTCAGACTGCCAGCCAAAATCCGATTTTTAGCCCATCCAGATTGGAACCGGATGACTCTTTTGAAGTCTGAACAGTCCCAAGTCACATGAAATCCGATTTTTGCGAAACGGATCGAAACCACCTCCGGGAGGTGGTTTCAGATCGCATTTGGACAGATGCGTCTCAGTCTGAACAGCTCCTGACTGTCCGTCACTCTACGCGACGCCAGACCTGACCAATGCGCCAAACCACCCGCCTCAGTCCTTGGACAGAGGAAGAAACGAAATGCCTCATTAATCTGTGGGGAGATGGGTCCGTTCAAGCGAAGCTCGAGGGCATGTATCGGAATAAGTCGATTTATGAAAAGTCTTTCCGCGTTCTTTAATCTATCTTGGTTTGATTGTTTTTTTTCTTGTCGCTACTACATGACCGTCACACAATACACGCGCTGGATTGACGCCTCCGCTCCGACGTCGTTGCTACAGCAACCTGTCAGATGGGTCAATAATGTGGCCCAGTCTGAACAGAGCCAAATGCGATTTGGACACTTGCTAAAACAGTGTGGACAGTCAGCCCTAAAAATCGGATATGAGAAGGAATCAGATTTGAATCTGATTTGCCTGCAGTCTGAACGCGGCCATAGTAAGAATGTAGTTCTGGGAGAGAGACATATAGATACAGAGTAGGTAGTTTTGTAGGTGGATCTCTGGCGCTGTTGCTATTATACCGGCAGCTAAATGACTCTTGCGGCTGATGCAAAACTAAAATGGGTTGGTCTGAAGTAGCTTAATTACCCGTAGGTGTGTTTTGGGCGTAACTTGCAATAAACCAATGAGAGCCAACTTCCAGCTCCTTTAAGAGCCAGCGCATTTGAACTTGACGAGTTGCGTTTGCAGTCTCTGCTGGGACAGATGCATGATGATGACCGCATGAATTTCCAACTTCAAATGGCTCTGTATATGGCCAAATAATAGGCCTCATTCACACATGGAATAGCATTTTCTTCTACAACTTTAGAACACTGAGTCATCATGTAAATTTCAGCCAAGATTCCTGGGTCCGCAACTGTGGGTCTATTGAATGATTTGCGGCAATACATTAACAAACATTGTTTGTTACCAGTATTGTATACATTATCGTTATCGACTTGTGTTCATAATATGCATGCGTCCCCCCGTTAATATACATTGCCATGGACTGTATTATGCGTTACATCTTTAGTTTGCATGTGTTTAAACAGATGGGTGCACACATATTGTTGAACTGCGAGCCAAACATCACCCGCATTCGTTCATTATTTTAAACACTCAATCGCGGTAAAACTATGTTTGCAAATACTCATCAATCCTAAAAGTTATGGGCTTGAACACGATGTCTGTGTCAAGAAAAGATGATGCATTGCTTTAAAGTACTCTTTCCCCCATAAAGTCGACATTTGACAATCTCCCCTGTATCCTTAATGACGAGTTTTGACACGTCCGGTAAATCAATAAAGACGTCATTTGACGACCATGACAACCGGTCCCGGGTTTTCAAATATAACAAAGGCTGTGATAGGTGGGGATGATCACAACCAATACTAGACCAACCAATAGGGTTAAACCTCGATGTTTTCTCCGAAGTTAGTCGAAGTGGTGACGATTGAGAATACTGGAAAATGACAGCACACAGATTGAGCAGGGAGGAGCGGGATTTTTTTAGAGATAATTTTGGAGATGGTGACTCTGACTCTGATTTCCATGGATTTTCAACTGATGATGGAAGTAATTACTCACCGGAAAACAGTGACAGCGACGAGAGTTCAGCGAGTGAAGCTGCGGAGGAGGATCATGCTCGTGACCCCGACCCGTCTCTATGGAGCCGCATTATATCCGAGCAAACTATCGTCAACTTCACACTGGATCATGGACCTAAATTACCCCGAGACCTGGATGTTGCTGAGGCTAGTCCTCTGAAATACTTCAGCCTTTTTTTCTCTGACTCGATGTATGGAAAAATCCCCCGAGACCTGTGTTGCTGAGGCAGCCTCGAAAACTTCAGCCTTTTTTTCTCTGACTCGATGTATGGAAAAATCGCTTATGCGGCGCTCTGTGCACGTGAAAGCAGCCAGGCTGACAAGCAGTGGACACCGACAGACGGAGAGGAGATGAAAGCCTTTTTTGGTTCATCAATACTCATGAGTGTAAATCTAATGCATGAATATTTGGATTACTGGTCCGGAGATCCATTCCTGGGTGTCAGTGGGTTTCAGCGCATCATGACCATGAACAGGTATGAAAAGTTGTCCCAGTACTTACACTGCAATTGCGCTGCAGCGTCTTGAGAGAGGTGACCCTCGTTATCATCCTATTGCTAAAGTTGCTCCTGTGGTCGAAATGGCACGTCAGAATTTCAAAATGTACTACAGACATGGTCGTGACATCTCCATTGATGAAGCCATGAAAGGCTACAAAGGCAGAACAGAGCTCCGCATGTACATGCCTGGGAAGTTTGGCAATAAATTTTGGGCAAGGTGTGATGGCAGCACAGCCTACATGTCTGACTTTGAGTTATATTCAGGCAAGCGTGATCAGACTCCTGTTCAGCAGCTTCATGGACTAGGATATCGAGTGATACATGATTTGACACGAGATTTAATTGGTCTCAACCACTGTGTTTACTTCGACCGTTTTTTCTCTTCAGTTGCATTGATTCAGCATCTCCTATCAGACCACATATATGCCTGTGGGACAATGATGACAAACAGAAAAAAATGTCCCCCCTGCCATCAAACAAAAGAAACAGCTAAAGAAACAGCTACCCAGAAGAGGTGACACCATGGCCTTTCAGAAAGATAACATCACTGTGACTGCATGGAATAACAACATTGTGGTTGTTGCTCACACTTGCCTTCCTCATCCAAGTGAAATGACAGTCTGTGAACGGCAGGTGGGCAGACAGAAGTTGACTGTGCCACAACCCCAGGCTATCAACAGATAAATCAACACATGAATGGCGTTGATGCCCATGATCAACTGAGGAAAAAGTACGCAGCATCACGTGCCAGCAAAAAGTACTGGAAGTACATCTTACATTTACATTTAGGGCATTTAACAGACGCTTTTATCCAAAGCGACTTACAATAAGTACATTTGTCATAAGAAGTGCAACAATATATCGCTATCGGTACAGTAAGGATGTTCATAGAACCAAGTGCAAGTACAACAATCACTAGGCTAACCAATTCCCCGTGTTACAGCAATGATAGCAGCTACTGCAGTTGCTACTCCGTTAAGTACTATACTACAATATAATACAACACAATGTAAAATGGTGGCCACATCTTGTGGTTTGTGGTTGACTGCTGCCATGTAAATGCCTGGATCCTGTACAAACTGACATCAACCAGACAGGTGGGAAGGAGGAAGCGCTACTCCCAGAAGGACTTCATCCTGGAGCTGGGTAAGGAGCTGATCAATTCATTCTCCAGCAGGAAGCGAGCTGCCATTCGCGAGTGTGGATCTCCCATAGACATTGATGTGCAGAAACGCAAGGTGACACATGCCTTTGGGCGACTACCTGGAAAACACTGTAGGTGCAAAAGCTGCTACAAGAAGGAACGCCGCCATGAAACTGTGTTTGGCTGTTCAACATGCAACGCACACATGTGCAATGACTGTTTCCGGCAGTTGCATCCTCCTGAGGACTGATTTGGCGTAACTGAGTGACATTCACCTGACAGACACCTGACTGATAATTGAGTCACACCTTTCAGGTTAATCTGCTCTTGCAGATGTTCAAAGATGTTCCTATATTGAAAAAGACGGTTCAGAGTTTCAGAGTTTCTTCATACCAAAAGGAAATAAGCTAAATAAGCTAAATGAAAAAAAAAAAGGATTATTTAGAAATAACAGGTGCAATGCGGACCAGGTACAAACAGATGTACACATACTGTATCTGGTGATATGAAATCTGTCTCAATACTTTGATAAATATATCTGTAATGTTTTTAATGAATAAAGTGTTGAGAATTTGCATTTATCAGATGCTAAATGATTTTTGGTTTTTAATTTTGCACCTGACGAGGTAAACTTGTATTTTTAATGACCTGTTATATACCTGTAAATGAGTCAAATCACATTGAAACCTCCATAAATGCATAGTTCAGAGTCTCAGGTTTCCAGAGATATATAATATGTCTATATTTCAATAAAGTTTATGAGTGTGAAAGTCATTTATAACCACTCGAGGAGGTTTGTTTTCTTTTATGCAAATTCGTTCCATGGGTAGCCCTAGTAACATATATATGGGTTGTTCCTAATAGGCGTTCAAGGGGGAGTTAAAGTAATAATTCTTACAGCTGTATCAGCTTTCCCAAATAATTTAACCAACGTTATCATTTACCCTAAAACAAGATTTTTTTTTGTAAGGCTGGTATGTACTTTGCTCGATTTATTATTATTATTTTAACGCATGTCATTAGCCTACTGCAGTGTTCATTCATGCATCCCCTATGGAAACATTTGTTTCCACAATCCCCATGACATTTCATACATATGAACAATCATTGACATCTTAATATTTCCAATAGGCTAATCGTTTGCATGTTTGTGCTGTGTATAGCCTACGTGTTTGTAAGCTAATGTTGCAGTTCCGACCTGCCATAGCACGTCAAAATAGCAACACCAACTGCGCTATCCGCTAGGGAATTTAGACCATGTATTTGCCGGTCTAAATGCGCGATTGCTTTTTGGATCACTAAAATGGTAAATGGTAAATGAACTGCATTTATATAGTGCTTTTTCTGTAACCTGTGGCTACCCAAAGCGCTTTACACTATTGCCTCACAATCACCCATTCATACACACATTCACACAACGACGGCGGGGTCAGCCCTGCAAAGGCGACAGCCAGCTGGTTGGGAGCAGTTAGGGTTAGGTGCCTTGCTCAGGTACACCTCGTCACTCAGCTAGGAGGAGCCAGGGATTGAACTAGCAAACTTGTGGTTACCAGCCGACCCGCTCTACCACCTGAGCTACTGCAGCTAGGGCACCATATCATTTGCGCAGGAACACGCCTCTGCTTTTCGCCGACACGCCTCTCCAGGGCGCAAGTGTAGTTGCGTGAGTTTGCTGCAGGGGAAAATCTGCTTTACTCCGGGTGCAAACTAGCAACGATACATGTGTTGGTGTGCAACGAAATTGCGCTGGATGCAAGATTGGGCCCATAGAGATAGAGTATAGGACTTTGAGAGAGCACCAAGGACTCTGGTTTTATAGGATATCCCCCAGTGTCCACCAGTAGATGATATTGGTTGTACTGGACAGTGCCCAGTGTCTCCCAGTTGAAGACTGGCTGCACTAGGCAGTTGTTACAATAGGCATGTTTTGTTGTGGTACAAACACGGACCATAAAGAGAATAGAGATTGATCATTTGGGATTACTGGTAATCGGGAGGTGACCTTGGCTGACCTTATCATCAGCAGATCTGTAGCCAATCCAGGTGGAAAATGTTAGATTTGCATATAGATGAAGCTAGTCTCCCCATTGACCTAGTTTTGCTTGGTATCAGCCCCTGCCCTTTCTCTTTCTCCCTCAAGATGTGCAACACCCACATATTCACTTGCCCGCCCATTTATCATTGGGGGTTGGCAGGTGGCAGGTGGGGAGGTTGGCAGGTGTGCAACAGATGTCTCCCCTTGACCAGACTGTTTTGGTGTTCCAAGGTGTTCCAACGACAGGTGCATCTCACCTTGCAGATCTTGTATAGGGAGTCCTGTCCATCTCCATCTGAGTCCTTGAAATAGTCGTGAGCGGGGAAGGTCCTGTGTATATCCCTGGTGATCACCCCGTCCTGAGCGGATTCCTGGCAAATACACACACATCGTCCCACCAGAAGTGAGACACACTGAAATAGAATAGAATACAACTATATTCGGCCCAAGCAGGAATTTGTTTGGCAAAAAAATTCTGTAATTAAAAACATAAATGCAACACAAAACAACCCTATAACAACCCATTCGGGACCAATAACACTGTACATATGAACCACACTGAACCGAGTCGATATGTATGGGCTCACTCAGGAAGGCTGTTGACTAGCTGAGACAATGAGGTTTGAGTAGCATTGTCTGGATGTTGGAACAGAGCAAGGCCATTGGAATAGTTACATGACACATGCAAGATGCAGTTTGTAAGCAAACATAATAAAATAAAAACATATTCGAAATGGCCTTGATCGCTGAAAAATGAAAGATGGTTTGTTGTGAAGAAGCATTGCTGTCAGCTTCTCAATGCCTTGAGGTGGAGCAGACCCATCTCTGAATGTCTTCAATGATCAGTCACTGCCCACCTCAAACTCTCAGTCCAGCCCATTCATTATGCGCCACAATAATCATCACAGCATTTTATGCCTTTTATATAAATAATTCCAATTGGCTAATTACAAGCTGCTTTACCATGGCCAGCTGCATCACCATAGCAAACTGGCCTCACATACACATACACACATACACTAGTAAACACACAATCACTGTACTTTTTTCCTCTATGTGAAGTTGTCTATCACCCCCTTAGTATCTTGTGTGTTTGTCAAGTTTGTGTCATCAACATGCAACAATGTTAACCAACCATGAGATGTTGAACCAACACAACCTGCCTAGCAACAATAGATACTAGATACTGACGCTGTTCGCACTAGCACTGTTCCCGATTGTACCAGAACAAGAAGGTGTTCACATAGCACCTGGACTGCTCTAGATCAACTAAGGCACTACGAAAATCATAACATATTCCACTTGGTGGATGCTATTATATTGAATATCACGTCTACTGTGACTGCATAAATTTTAAGTATGGGCAGTAGTCCATTTTATTGTAGTGGTGATGATTCCTCCCAGCCTTGTACAAACCCGCCCCACCAGTACGTGTATGTGTGGTTCTTATGGGGTGTCGCACCACACTCACCAACGCAGGGGTCTACAACCCACTGATTTAAGAGTATACCGATTATCAACAATCATGGCAAGCTGAATAGGTTTATCAGTTTTAATAACAGTATGAACAAATATAACACAAAAAAGACAAGTTCTCCTTTGCATATCTATAGTAGCAATAGCACATCCTAAACAAGGTCAAAATCTACTCAAAATAATTTAATGAACTGTTTACAACCATGGCTAACCAGTGCATGAGAAGGAGATGAAAGGAGACTAATGTTTCACTCTTTCAATTGCTCTAATTTTAGCTCTTACTGTTGTTATCTAACATACCATACCAATTGAATTGTGTAAAAGTCTGAAATTACTGCACCTTAAAAATGACCATGAATTAGCTATACTCTCATTTGCATAGTGATTAACTTTATGAATTTCAATTATGTATACCAACTGCATGTTGGCTGACATTTACCTAACTTTTTTTCCCTCCACTCTAACCAAGGATGCCTGATTTTAAATTCCCTAGCCTGACACCTGACACCCAGTCCGAAAGGCTGGCCAGGGGTTCTCATCTAAAAGTAACAATGAGATATACAGTGGGATTAAAACATTGTCTTCTGTTGACTACTTGTTATGTGGTTTACACATTAATATGGGAGGACTGGGCACGCATGCACGTGCACACACACACACACACACACACACACACACACACACACACACACACACACCACACACACACACACACACACACACACACACACACACACACACACACACACACACACACACACACACTTTTCTGTTGTGTCTTTGCTAGTCTCCGTAGCTCTGGTAGTGGCATCTGCTGCTGCAAGGTCAATTTAAGTGGCAGCAGTAGATTTTGGGCCAGGCTTAAAACTAAAACACTGAAATAGTGTATTTAGCCTGGGACTCTTTAAGTGTTTGTGTTGTGTTTTTTATCGTTGTATCCAGTTGTTTTAACGTTTTTTTTAACTGTATCCGTTGTTATGCCAATTGTTCCCGCGTTTAACTTTCAATCTGTGTGGGTTGCCAATCACAGCGCGAGAAGGAGGGGCTCGGCCCGACAACTAACATGCAGAGATGCAGGGCCAGCTTCGCGCTTCGTAACAGAGACAGGGCACAGCGTGACCGCGCAGAGGGAATTTTATGAATGGTGAATGCAGGAGATAACTTCCCCTGCTAAAAGTATTTTATTGCAGTTATACCCAACCGGTATTTGCGAAAAAACAAACACAGAAGTGAAAGATCTGTCACAAGACGATTGATACGTATCCGTGCACATTTTTAAGTGGGTATACGCAAATCCTGGTGCGTTCCTAGTGGTAATACGGCGTATACCTGCGTAATATCACGTAGACTACACCACTGAGTATGGGTGGACCCTAGTGGGAATGGAACCACTGACTCTTACTGTGTTATTGCTTAGCTCTATCAATTGAGCTAAAAGTACTTCTTCAGATAAATTTCATACATATTCATTTACAATGTGTTCATCATATGGTTTTAATGATACAAATATTTGAGATAAATGGTTTGCATATGATGAAAACAGGTTATGCCGGTAGGAGAGCTCTATCTCCATGCAGTAGAAGCAAAGCCCAGGACTTGAGAGGAGCTCAAGCAGGGATTGGAGAGTTTTAACTCTCTGCAGACGAATCTTAACGTCTGACTAGCTGCTTTCTGACACTCATCACTAGTAATCTCCAGTGCAGAACAAAACTCCAAATGGCTTTTCTCCTGCCTCAAATCGCATATAATGGGAGGAAAATGAGGCAGAAAAGATGCACTAATTACACTCCCCAGGCTGCCACAACAACACAGCCAATACAACAACGCTACGACAACAACCACATCACAGGCACAATTGGCTGATCCGCAATTGAATATACAAGTATAAATAGAGACTAAAGTTGGTAGAAACTGATCTAAATAACTATATACTAGTGAATTATATATAATATACAAAGATATAACATATAATATTCCCAAAGAGGAACAGGGCTGAGAAGAACACCATCTAGCTCGGGAGCGCCACAGAAAGCATTTAATGGATAATCCTCCAAAGCCCTGGATCAGCGAGTTACTTTCATAGCGTTGTACGCCTGACAGTCTCTATATTTACATTCAGTGCAAAGCTGTTGACAAGATCTGCACACTTTAGTAGGGCTTTACCACCGCCGCACAACGCGCCTCACCCCAGAGCCTGCGGGGGTCTGCCAGTGATCTCCCCACCACCACACCCATCTGCTGGGTGGCTTCATCTGGGGGAGGCATGGGGAGAAACAAGGGGCTCCCCCTTACCGGATGAGGCCACGGCTATATAGCTACGTTGCTATGGAAATGCACAGCATTAACAATACAGGATTTTCACACTGCCGTGGCCACTTGCATCGTGGGAATTGGCACTTTAATCTAGTTCTGGCTCTGACTCAAGGAAAGAGATGTGAATGAGATGAGGGAAATGGTTATCAAGGGTTATGTTATGGGCACCAGTAGTGCCAATAAATCGCATATCCAGGGAAAGGAGTGAATACTGTGAGATTGCAACGGTGAAGCAACACGACGCCTGTGTTATCGTTTTCATCGCAGATGTGATCTCATCTAGTGCAAAGTGAGGATGATAATGATTGGATGTCAAGAGAACAAGCCTGTAGGGATGAGGAGATTGCATTTCTAACCACATGATGGCTTCTCTCTTGCACTGTACAACTTAGGCCGACCCAAGGTGTCAAGTAAGAAGTATGCTGCATCCGTGCTCCACGTGCTCCATTGTGCTTTGCTTAGTTAAAACCATACAATACTTGTTGCCGTTTGTGTCGGGCTACAAATATGTTCTTGCTCCGTGTGTTTTGGGATTCAGGAGCAAGGTGTTTTCCTAAGGATCAAATTAGCAATTGGATAGATCATGTGTCCTTAGACTACACAGTGAAATTTCATCTCCGTGGAATGCATGACAGTATCTCGCTGCAATACAATTTATACATAAAAAAATAGATGCATCTCCATGTTAACTTGCTTCACTATATTTATTTCATGTAAATGTTTAATTATGAAGAGATTAGAGATTATTGAGAGAGCTAGTAAGAAGGATAGAGGGAAGGTATTGAGAGAGAGAGAGAGAGAGAGAGAGAGAGAGAGAGAGAGAGAGAGAGAGAGAGAGAGAGAGAGAGAGAGAGAGAGAGAGAGAGAGAGAGAGAGAGAGAGAGAGAGAGAGAGAGAGAGAGAGAGAGAGAGAGAGAGACAGAGAGACAGAGAGACAGACAGACAGACAGACAGACAGACAGACAGACAGACAGACAGACGGTTGATGGCAGGATGTGGCACAGGTAGAGTTCCTATGAGTCCCCAGGCCGGGGTTCTTCTAAAGACCAACTTATAGTGAAATTAAAAAAGCGACGGCCTTATTGCCTGCTGTCACACACACACACACACACACTCTTGTTAAACTCTCCGGATAGTCTCTTGTGATTGGCTCAAATATCCAGACTATTGGGAATATTACTATTCCCAATTTGGAAAACAAACCATTTTAGAACACAGACAAAACAAGACAAAGACTTACATTATATCATTAAAGAAAGAGAGGTGTATCAAGGTAAAGAGAGTAAGGGATAGAGACTGAGAGGGACAGAGAGAAACGGAATGAGGGAGGAAGAGAAAGAGATAGAGAAGTAGACTGAGAAGACTAAATAAGACTGAGACCTCTGCTCCTCCAATGTCTTCCCTCTTTCTCCTTTTCGGTGTCTCTTCCTTGCTTCTTTCCTCACCTCCTCATCCATCCCCTCCTTTACTTGCTTCTTTTTCATGTCTAAAGAAACTTTCAGCCATAGAGTCTGTGCCTCAAAACTGTTCCTCACCACTCCAACGGTGCCCCCGTTTTGCAGAGGTTGACCAAGTGTTAATGTTTTACATACTTTAATATTAAATAACTCTCTGCCACAACAGTACACCTACACGTACAAACACACAGTAAGGAAAATAGCCTGTGTGTGCTATATTTGCCTCATTGAATTCTAGCTGTGCGTCTTCAAAAAATCAAAAAGGAACAACATATGAATGAATAACAAGGAGCACTCCGCAGTCACTGGTAATCACCATTTTAATTGATCCTTATTTTTAAACTTCAAATAAACTCGCAGAAAACTGCCTCTCGTCTCTAGGCTGTGCTCGGGGTTGCCATAGTGACGCAGCTCCTGTGATGCATGAGGATGTGTTGTCATAGAAGACAAAAGGATGCAGAAGCCTCTTTACAGTAGTCAGTACATACGGCCCCACAAGTCGGTCCACACAGGCAACACACACACACATACACACAGTGTGTGTCCATACAATGCTAACACATGTGGTTACAGAGACTGAACGATGGAGGGATGATAAAGGAGGGGTGAAAGTAAGGATGGAAGGGTGGTTGAGTGATAAAGTGACAGGAAGGACAGAATGAGAGATACAGTACATGGTACACGAGTGACAGAGGAAGGCCTAATGATGTGGTATCGAGAGAAACAGTTACAGATGACAAAGGACAAATTATAGGGGAAGAAGATGATGAGTGATGGCAGAGAAGCAATCCAACAACGAACACACAAACCTGTTAGATACCTGTCTCAAATGCAGCCACTGGTTGGCGGATTCTCTCTCTCTCTCTGTTGCTTTTGTAATGACAGATGCTTTTTAAAACAGCCGGATTGCTCCGGTGACGATGGTTAGCCTAGCCACAGACCTGCTAAACAGACCTGTTTAGGTCTTATAGAGCTATAGTCTATAGTCTATAGCTGTGCTGGGCTCGGCGGATCCCTCCTTCCTTTTCGCCCACATCTTCCTGCGGCAGCTTCCAGCTCCCATGCTCACCGCACTGGCCAGCTCCCCCCTTTTTGCCTCCAAAGACTACCGGACTTTGGCTGTGGAGGCCGACCGGATTTTCCTCGCCAACAGGCAGCAGTTTGTCCATGCGCTGCTGCCCCTCCAGCACACGTCGGCCCCGCTTCCACCCCCAGGATACGACCCGAACACCGCAGCCGCTGTGACAGCCTGCCGACGGCGTGACGACGGGTGTTGTTACTACCATGCCAGGTTTGGGGCCAAGGCCAAGCAGTGTCGCCAGCCTTGCAGTTTTGGGGCCCCGGGAAAAGCCCAGGCCAGCGCTCATTAACAGCTGTGAGCGCTGGTTGGGACTGCAAGGTGTTGTTCGTCGCTGACGCCTTGTCCGGCCGGCGGCTGCTGGTCGATTCTGGGGCTCAGCGCAGCACACCTATGGTACGAGGTATGTGGAGGTGTGTTTCGGCGGCCGGCGTTTCGGCTGGGATTTCGTCATGGCTGCCGTGTCTACGCCTCTCCTGGGGGCAGATTTCCTCTGCGCCTACAGGCTGCTGGTGGATGTTACAAACTGCCGCCTGATCGACGCCCTCTCTTTTGCTTCGTACCCCTGCACGCTGGGGGGGGTGGGGGGGCTTTGTCTTGCGAACAAGTTTGCCACCGGGGACCTGTATCAATGCCTGCTGGCTGAGTTTCCTGACATCACCATGGCCACGTTTCCATCGGCTGTGGCTAAGCATGGTGTGGAGCACCACATCACCACGGTTGGCCCCCCGGTCAATGCACAGGCCCGGCGCCTCGACTCTGCCAAGCTCGCGATCGCCAGGGAGGAGTTCGCCACCATGGAGCGCCTTGGCATCGTACGACGTTCCAACAGTCCGTGGGCCCCCCCCGCTACCCGGTACCACACATTCAGGACTTCTCCGCCCACCTGGCCGGCGCCGCCATCTTTTCAAAGGTGGACCTGCTACGTGGTTACCATCAGGTGCCTGTCCGCCCGCAGGATGTCCCCAAGACGGCGGTCATCACGCCCTTTGGACTTTTTGAGTTTCTGAGGATGCCTTTTGGCCTCAAGGGTGCAGCACAGACATTTCAGCGCCTCATGGACTCTGTGCTGCGGGACATGCCGTTCCTGTTCGTCTACTTGGGACGACATTTCTCGTTGCCAGTGCGTCCAGCAGACGACCACCTGACGCATCTACGGCAGCTGTTCGGTCGGCTCAGTGAGCATGGTCTCATTGTCAACCCGGCCAAGTGCGAGTTTGGCCGGTCATCCATCACTTTCCTCGGCCACCACGTCACCCCGCAGGGGGCGGTTCCCCTCCCGGCCAAGGTGGACGCCATCGCCAGTTTCCCACGCCCGCGCACTGTGAAGTCCCTGCAGGAGTTCCTTGGCATGGTGAACTTCTACAACCATTTCCTCCCCCATGCGGTCCAGCTCATGCAACCCTTGTACAACGCCTTGCGGGGCAGGAGGCCGGCAGACGTGTTGGATTGGTCCGCAGAGATGACGGCTGCCTTCGATGCTGCCAAGATCGCGTTGGCCAACGCTGCTCTGCTGGCAAACCCGTCTCCGACCGCCCCTGTTGCTCTTACTACAGACGCCTCTGATTACGCCGTAGGGGCTGTGTGTGAGCAGTGGGTGGGCGGAGCCTGGCAGCCTCTGTCCTATTTCAGCAGGAAGCTCCGGGACAACGAGAGCTTCCTTTCGTTTCCTGTTGGAGGGCCGTCGGTTCACGCTTTTGTTGACCACAAGCCGCTGACGGTCGCCATGGCCAAGTCTTCGGAGCCATGGTCTGGTCGACAGCAGAGTCAGCTCTCCGCCATCTCTGAGTACACCACTGACATTCAGCATGTGGCCGGCAAGGACAATTTTGTAGCCGACTGCCTCTCTCGGGTGGTTATTGGTTCCATCCACTTGGGCCTCGACTACGCAGCTATGGCTGGGGATCAGGCTACGGACTCTGAGGTACAGGCCTACAGGACGGCCCCCACGGCGCTCCTCATGGAGGATGTGGTATTTGGCACGGCCAACACTACGCTCCTCTGCAACGTCTCCACTGGCCAACCGCGCCCCATGGTGCCTGCTGGCTGGAGGCGTAAGGTCTTTGACGCGATCCACGGCCTTTCCCACCAGGGGGTGAAGGCCTCTGCCAAGCTGGTGGCGGCCAAGTTCGTCTGGCCGGGCCTGCGGAAGGACGTCAGGGCCTGGGCCTCTGTCTGTGTGGCATGCCAGCGTGCAAAGGTGACTCGTCATACCAAAGCCCCCTTGGCACCCTGCAAAGTGCCGGAGAGGCGTTTCGACCATGTTAATGTGGACCTGGTGGGCCCGCTTTCACCCTCCCGTGGTTACACCTACCTCCTCACCATGGTGGACATGACCACCAGGTGGCTAGAGGTGGTTCCCCTGTCCTCCACTACAGCAGCTGAGGTGGCCCGGGGGTTCGTTAAGGCTTGGGTGGCCCGTTTCGGCACGCCGTCCAACCTTTCCTCGGACCGGGGGCCGCAGTTCACATCGGAGCTTTGGACTGCGGTCGCCGGGGTCCTGGGGGTGAAGGTCCACCATACCACAGCCTATAACCCACAGAGCAACGGGCTTTGCGAGCGGTTTCATCGGGACATGAAGGCCGCGCTCAGGGCCAGCCTTACGGGCAGCGACTGGGCTGACCGCCTCCCATGGGTTATGCTGGGCCTTCACTCCGCCCCGAAGGACGATCTTCAGGCCTGAGTCGATAACTCACAACGGGTCCAAAGAATTTCAAATGTTCATCTCAGTGGATCCTGGCTCAATGGTAGCTCGCCATCTTTGGATGGGATCGGTCAGTGTGGAATCATTCAAGCGTCAAAAGGAAAAAACCTGATCGCAGGTTAAATAACTTGCTGCGGCCCTCCCGTAGCATTCAAAACGGCGCCCGCGTAGCGGCGCAAGACAACAAAAGTATTTTCACAAGAGAACTGCGTCGCTCTAACGGTTCATCTGTTTGTATCTGCGTTCGGTTATCTGACTAAAGGAATAGCACAGTGGCTTGTTCTGCCTCGGAGCATAAACACATGCGTTCCTCTACGTCTCATCTCCCTACGTGCGCTGCTCACGGCACTCTCACGCGACCAACTCCTCCCGCAAACAGGTCACACTTCAAAATAAAAATAACTTATATTGAACTTCAATCAAAAACCAACGTAAGATAACCTCATACACTTCAAACTAAATAGTTAGATCAATACAACATTTTAAGGCCGCGCTCAGGGCCAGCCTTACGGGCAGCGACTGGGCTGACCGCCTCCCATGGGTTATGCTGGGTTATGCCTTCAATAGCCCTTCAATTAATGCTTTAGTAGCCCTTATATTGACAGGGTTACACATGACAGCGGAAAAACGGTGGTTCCAGTAGGACATGGAACTTCCGATTAACATAATTTGCTTGCCAGCGGAAAAATTTTGGCCTGTATGCCATGATACAACTGGATCATGTCGGTATAGAAAGGTTTATGACACTGGATCAGAGTTAAATGATAAGAACCTGTCGGCCTACTTACATGTTTTGGTTAAACACCAATAAGAACCAATGCAAAACTTGATATTTGGCCTATTGAATAGTTATGAGCTGAAGCAGTCATACAGTAGGCTATATTATAGGCTACGCTACTAGGACACCTTGATAAAACAGATGACTGTCTAGCTATAGGCTACAGCGCCACCCCATAGATATGGCTCTCGACTACTCGGTGGTGCACTAACCGGAAACTACGATCGCAACTTTGGCCGCGGCTCCTCCCTCGCAATAAACATCCCGCTTTGAACGGTGAACTCTTTACACATAGTAGTTATAAAAAGATATTAAAACTACAAAATGAATCCATTAATGCAGGCTATGTGGAAAATGCATGGAACTATTAAAGAAAATGCGCCGACGTTGGTTCAGCCTGGCTCCGCCTCTTCCGCTACGTAAATAAGATGGCTGCTGTAGAGCACGAAAAGTGTACATCAATCCACACTCCGCGGTTTGACTGTTTTGAGTATACCATCCGGGTCCTTTCAGTACGCTTCCTTTCGCCCTGATCTTAATTGCAACGCCCTACATACTCAAACTAAGTATAATGATTGCGGATAGTATGGATATTGGAACACAGCAATAGACTATAGCCACCTAAACAGACCTGTTTAGGTGGCTAGGCTAACCACCGTCACCGGACTCCGGCTGTTTTCAAAAGCATCTGTCATTACAAAAGCAACAACAAACAGATTGGAAATATCCTAACAACACAGAAACGTATAAATCCCTGTATTTATGGCGTTATGTTGTGATATAGTGTCAATAAAGAACAAATATATATATAGCTTTATATTTACGGCAATAACTGTCTTGAAATGATACAGAGGAGTTATGCTGGTGTCACATACCATTGTTGGGAACGGCAGTTGCCGTTTCAGAACGGCATGTGCCGTTTCAGAACGGCATGCGCCGTTTCAGAACGGCATGCGCCGTTTCAGAACGGCATGTGCCGTTTCAGAACGGCATGTGCCGTTTCAGAACGGCATGTGCCGTTTCAGAACGGCATGTGCCACAGGCCAATAAACGATTTCGGCCCTACTGTATATTTGCGACGGGACATGGGTGTTTATTAATGACTTGTTCGCTTATCGTAGTGTCCGTGCACGTCCGAGATAAGTGTCAATGAGTAGGCTACTACTTGTACTGTTGCAGGCTAAACGTTAAAATACTTCTTAACTTAGAGAGACAAGTCTCTCTCACCAGTCTTGCCTGCAGACTCGCATTCAAATTCCTCTTGTTTGCGGTGGAGGTGGGGGTAACTATAAAGATCGGACGAGAAATTTACGTAGCTTTGCTGTCCTCCTTCTGATGAAGAGAAAGTTCTCTCACGGACACGTCGGACAGCGAAATATTTGATTTAATCTTAAGGCATGATCATGGGAAAAGTACTGGCAGCAAAGTCTACCGAGAACACATTCGCCGAGACAATAGATTCACAAGATTCTTATAGGGAACATTAACATTGTGGGAAGGGAGTGGGAGTGACCTTAGGCCAAGTAAATTTGTAATACAATGGGTGGGTATTGGACATGTCTGCAGGTTTGGCTCTAAACGAGTTTACACAACAAAGAAGTCAGTCGATTGGCCTGGTCACAAAACCAGACTTACTGGCTCCAGTGGGAACTTGAATACGAATTAACTTAACCTCTCTCAGTTTAAGAGAGGAAGGGATTTGTTTTAAGTTACAGGGAGAATGTATACACTTCCTTCTAATGTAATAATTATATAAATTATATAATTATATCATATAATTTGTATGTGATTGTATATTTAGAGTTATGATTGATATTTCCACGACACCTTCTTAATTGAAGAAGCAGGCAGAGAAAAGCTCTCTCCTGCTGTGCTTTCATTAAAATCAAATTCACAATACCAAATAGTGATAAGACGTCGATTATATCGCCGCCGGTCCAGAGATGTGTCAGGTGTGCGCGAGACACATAACGGAAACTTTTGTTACTGCAATGTTTACAGTACATTCGGATCACATTTTAGGAACAGATCTATTCCGCCTTGAAATCTATGCGGATCAGATGTGCCATGTAAACGCGGCTAATGTGGGTTGAATATGAACCTTACGGAACACCACCGATTTGGGAAGTGTAGTTAAATTCAAATAAGCACCACAGATTTGGAAATTGTAAACAGGCTGTCACTTACTGCAATTGTAATCAGGAAGACACTTACTGCAAGTGTAATTAAATGTAAAGTAAGCGGAACTAAAAACAAAAATGATTTCTGATATCAATTTTGACGTCACTTCCTCATCAGCTCCACCAGTAAGGACCCTTTTGGGTCCATGGTAAGGTAGTCATCGTATAAGATCGATCGGGCAGCGAATTGACCCCCTCGAGGGGTCTCCTAGTTACGGAGTAGGATTTACGGAGTCGGAGCAGTATACTTCTGTCATCTATCCTATCTCCCAGAGCACGCACTCTTTCAACTGCATCTGTGTCTTCAACACGATTGTTCTCCACATAATCTGCCACACTTCGGCGTTTAGCGACAATCTCCTCCATTGCTGACACATACGAACATAAACAAGGAAATTACGAGGAAGTGACGTAGGTCTCGCCCAGACGCGACTCGCTGGGTTTTGGGGATTGAAATGTCATTTTAATTTTGCAACACATGGAGCGTGGCCAAGTGCATTGCAATCACAGAGGCACTATAGATTTTCCATTTGAATAAAGGAACTCTAAAAATGTGACAATGTTATTCTATTTTATTGTTATAACTTTTTTTAATTGAATTGAGGATTTCATTGTCACTTACACTTTGAATAATGTATTTTCAAGTTACATTATTAAATTAGATAATGAATTGTCAATTGCATAATGCAATGACTTATCCTTATTGAATTTGAATTTTGCTACATATACTGTATGCTTCCGTTTGCGTGCGTGTTTTCATACACAACACGTATGTATGACACGCGTGTATGTGCATATCCTTCGTGTGTCACCAAAGCGGTCTATGTGTGGCTTCATCTCTCATTACACCTCTACCACTTCTCTTCTCCTCCCTCGCTCTAACACAGGCGCAGGTGCTGCCCCCTCCATCCATTGGGCAGATATGAATAATAAAGGGGGGGGGGGGGTAGATACAGTTAGAGAACAGGGAGAGAGCGAGGGAGTGAGTGATCGAGCGATACATACATATACAGTAGGCCTCGCTCACCCAGCTATGAAAGGCCTCCTCGCCGTTTCCGGGAGTACAGTGAACAACAAATAGAACAAGCAATATGGACTTTGGAAACCAAAGCTATGTTACTACAGTTGACACTTAGGCCCAAATTGGTCAGCTGTGTTATGTCAGGTTGTGAAATTACCATTTTGCCAAGTTCAGGCTGTCACAAATGTCAAAATGTAGCATTGTTTATTGTTTCTTTATTGTTTAGTAGTGGATCCCATTAGTTGAAGCAGAAGCGGCAGCCTAGTCTTCCTGGGGTCCAATTAAAATCAGAACATACAAATAATAATAATAAATCATCAATCGCATACATTCAAATACAATAGAAGTTACAGTGACAAGATTACAGATACAAAACAACAGTTGTAAATAAATATATTAATAGGCATCTGTGCGCTTCAGAGCGGGCAAACACCCACATCAAAATACAATGCATTGAGTGCCAAGTCAAGAGTCCTGAGTTAATATTTAACATACATAAAAATAGGATTTAATTAGCCTATTGAATTCTTTCTTCTGAAGTTCTAAAAAAAAATTGCAAAAGGAGTAAATACCATAAAGACAGATCTATAGAAGGCTGTTTTCTTCATTGCATTCGTTCTAAAGTGTGGTAGCAAAATATGTCCTACTGTTGCAGCTTTAGTACCGTATGAATGAGCATCAGGGCAATTTTGTCAAAGAGCGCTTAAGGAACATGAGTGAAAATTACATTTTTTACAAATATCGAGGACTTAATGGATAACCTATGAAGAACTTTGGGCCACTTCAGATTAAATGCCTCCGATCAACATTTGATCTGTAAGATCTAACAAGGGCAAGTTTCACAGTCAGTCTTAGAGGTAGACGCCCAAATTACAGAACAATAGTCGAGATGGCATAATACTAATGTCTGAACAACCTGTCTCCGTAAAGTAGCTGGTAATTTGGTGGCACATTTCTGGACCGTAGCGATACTTCTACTCATCTCAGCAGCTATCTGCCTAACATAATCAGTCCAGGACAGAGTGTAATAAATAGATAGTCCTAGAAGCTTTAATCCTGCTTGACTGGCTGCCTAGAAATCTGCAGATCAAGTATAGGCTGACTGGCTAGATTATGCCGTGATCAAAAGAAAGTGCTGACAGTTTTTGATTGGTTTAAAACAAATCTATTTGCAGTAACCCAATTGACCACTGCACTCATATCTTGTGACAGAAAAGACTTAAGTTTACAGCATTTAGATGCAGAATAGTACAGTGTAGAATAGTCAGCGTATAAAACCATAGTGGATTTTTGAATAACAAGCGGCAGATCATTTGTAAGAATTTAAAATGAGAGCGGACCCAAACAACTTCCTTGCGGCACACCACAGTCAATAATAATGCTGTTG
Source organism: Melanogrammus aeglefinus (assembly GCA_900291075.1). Classification (NCBI taxonomy): domain Eukaryota; kingdom Metazoa; phylum Chordata; class Actinopteri; order Gadiformes; family Gadidae; genus Melanogrammus; species Melanogrammus aeglefinus. The sequence goes on along the minus strand of OLKM01001271.1, from coordinate 79,622 downwards.
GAGAGTACCATTCAAGAAAACCCATTGAGTTCTGAATGATAAGTAATTTTCAAACCAAGAGGTTGCCATAGGTCCAAAACCATAATGCATATTTTTTTCAATCAACAACTTATGGTCAATTAGTAACAAGTGTTTTGGCAGAGGGGGCACTGAGGTGTGGTTTCAGTCTTTTAGGGTTCATCTGAAAAGCCATTGAAGACATGAGAGAATGAGAAATACAAGTGCATATATTGTCTAATTAGATACTATGGGCCCTATCTTGCATCCAGCGCAATTGACTTTCTACACAATGCATGTGTCGTTACGAGTTTGGCCTCCAAACTGGCCTCCTCCGCCACGCGTCAGTAGATTAGGGAATAATCTTGCGATCTCCTTTCGCAGTTCGGCGAAAGGAGGAGGCGTGTTCTGGTGCAAACGTTCCCTGGTGCTATTTTGCAGTTTCAGAAAACAACCTCCCCACAAACCAGGAAATACCTGGTTTAAAGTCAGTGGCGCGTTGGTCAGATGCAATTTTAAGGGCGCATGCATAAAACAAATACATTTTGCTTCTCTCATCTACCTAGCCACACATTCTTTGTAAATTATTTGGGAAAGAACAGCTGATACAGCAGTAATAAGTTGTACTTTTAAATCAATGCATCTGCAAACACCGTACAGCAAACACATTTTATTGACACAGACATCGTGTACAAGGCCATCATTTTTAGGATTGATGAGTATTTGATCGTGAGAAAACAGTTTTACCCCGAGTGTGTGTTAAAAAGAATGAATGAATGCGGGGGTGCGTGTGTGTACGTGTAAAATAATTAATAAATGTGGGCGCCCGTGTGTGCGTCCATCTGTTTAAACACACGCAAACTAAACACGTAGCGCATAATACAGTGCATGGCCATAGGCGTCGATTACACCGGGGAATGCCGGGGACGCGTCCCCACCAGATTCCGTCAAGCTTCATTTTGTCCCCACCACTTTTTTAAAAAAAGAAAGCATCAAGTTGAATTATTATGGATTATAACACGGGTCTTCTCAATGCCGTGAAACGCTACGTTCCATTGCATGGTCTCTTCAAAACATCCGGTGGTGAATTATATTTGATAATTCACCGTTGCGCAGTATAATTGACCGCCGTCATGGAAAACAAAGGACTTTTTGCCGATAATGACGTCTCTGGTATCACTCCTCAAGGAGTCCGGTAACTTTTCAAACACAGGGTCTTCGGTTGCTAAGCGACGTCAACGTCTTTGGCGGACTATTTCTCTGCTGAGTAACACTACGAATGCTGGTAACAAATAAATTGTAAAAAGACACCATGTGAAGTAGGCAATTTTTTTTTCGTTTTGGCACGTAGCCATGTAATAAACGGGATAATGTACAGAACGTCTCCGGTCTTTCTCGAAATTAAGACCCTTCAGTGGGCAGCAAGACACCTTTGCTGCGCGTCGGGGTCCTGTTCGCCCTGTCGGGGCTTATTCTCCCGATAATGACCGGCATTCTACACATTATCCCTTACTTATTACACGGCTCTTCCCAATGCTGTAGACTGCTTCCATTCACTTGCATGGACCTTCCTAACGTTCAGCTGTCAATTATTTTTGTTTATTATACGGCTCTTCTCAATACAGTTGAATGCTCACATCCACCATTGACCGCTGTCAAGGAAAGTGTTTGTATTTGCCTCTGATTCACGTCATCTGTATCACTCCGCGGTCCGGTAACTTATCAACCTCAGCGTATTCAGCTGATCAACGCAACGAATGATAACAAATACATTGGAAAAATACACACTTTATGAAGTTATTTTTTCGATTTGGCAAGTAGCCATTACTCATAATACCAATACTCTTTGGCTGGGATGATGAGGCATCAGACAATGGAGTCATTTTAGCCTGAATTATACATGGGTAAAAAGCATCATAGTACCATAGTATCAGAACGATAACCTGTTGAACTAAATGGATGTGTTAGGCTACACCACAGGATGCATCTGCAGACCACCGCCACATAAATAAAGGTAAGATGCAATATTTATTGCTTAAGATTTGCTGGTGCTGTGGCGAGATCTTTGGTGTTTTTTGTATTCAAGTGGTCGGCTCTTTTAACTTGCAATTCAGGAGTCAGTCTCTTGCTGACACAAAGTGACTTTTGGTCATTCTTGCTTTGCTTGAATTCTGGAATAATTGTGGGGAGTACATGCGCTAGTTTTGATGGAATGCGTGTTGTGAATTGAGAACAGCCAGCTCATGATGATCAACAATTTAAATTTTTTGTCGTGCTGTGTAGCCACACGTTTGGCCCTTCTGAACTTAAACACGCAGTTAATTTCCTTTCCTAGCTCCTCTTGTTTATGTTGTTAGCTTAGCCATATCATGTCACGTTGTTGTCAACATTGGATAGGCCTACATGGAGCAGAACATAGTGGGTCATATGTCCGATGCTTTTTGGAAACGTTTTCCTCATAAAACCTGCCAGACAGATTTTGTATACATTTTATCCCTTAGTAATTAGGGTATGCCGTCTTTCATTACCGGCACTAAAGAGAAAAAAAGAGTGCATCCTCATTGTACCCAGCACTTCTGAAAATGTAATTCCGAATGAGTCTCTGTCCCCAGCACATTTCAAACCAAACTGACGCCCATGTGCATGGCAATGCATATTAACGGGGGGGACACATGCATATTAGGAACACAAGTCGATAGCAAGAAAGGATGTTTGTTTATGTTTTGCGTATATCATTAACCACTTAGTCTTCGGGCCATTTTTGGCCATTTTTTTGTTTTTGCACTGCGCCTACTCTAGAGAGCACTGCTAGTCTTCGGGACATTTCTGGCCATTTTTTTGTTTTTGCACTGCGCCTACTCTAGAGAGCATTGCTCCTTCATAGTATGACCTCTAATAACATGCTTGGTCTCTTTGGAAAGCTGAGAACCTGTAGAAAGTTATGACATTATCAGAATAACTGCATGTGTCTCACAGTGCTGGGAAGACTACAATATTGTTTTTCCTCCTGGCCGGTTAGACACAACTCCAAAACCAAGCTGATTGTAGTAACCTGGATAACCCCATATCCCTTGCAAAGACTACTGAGCCCTAGCCCTAGGTCTTGTGATGCCGTGTGTAAAAGCAGATCAACAAAGCATAAAAGATGAAGTCTCCAGCTCCTTTTATGTAATGATATGTCGATTCCTTCTGGTCAGGGTCCTTTTGGAGACTCCAAAAAAGACCTTTGGCTACCCAAAATGCATACTGTAAACAAAAGTGAACCCAAACATGTAGAAGCATAATCTTGGTCTCAAATGAAAGGTTGCCCTCTGGGCTTTCTTGTGAACTGATATGTTACCGTTCTGATATGTAACGAGACAGGTATAATCACACAAAAATCAAATTTTTAGCTATTCCGCCTATGCAATTTTCACAAAAAAAAAGCTCAAACAAAGTGTTTTGGCTATTATTTTTTACTTAAAAAGGACATGGACAAATAACAAAAAACAAAAAAAAGTAAAATTACAATAACAATGGGAAAATAAACAAAAATAACTATTTACATGATTCCCTCCTTCCCCCTTTCTTCTCCGGGCGTTTAGGCATTTTCAAAATGTTTATAAAACCAAACTCACAAAAGTAAATAAAAATAAAACCACAAACGAGCGCGCAAATCAACCACTTGCTTCACACTCACACTCTGGGGAAGAGCCTGCTAGTTTACTCACACCCTTTGCGCATTTGTTTTCTCAAACACACGTGAGACGTGTTCGACATGCTGGATATCGTCAGAAAGGTCTTTTCATTGGCTACTAGGATATCTAAGGCCCGTCCCCGACCCTTGCCGTCTGCTGGTGTAGCTGTCAATCAAAATACACATGCCCCGTTTTGATAGTGATCGCCTCAGTGGCTTGTAAACAAGGAAGTATTGGAATTACAGACATGTGTGAGGGCTCTATGTCACCGCGAGACCCTGGCAAACACAGTGGATTCCATGAATCAGATGACAATAGCGGAATTCAAACCCTAAATCGCAGTTTTCTACAAA
>OLKM01001271.1:58095-70595 GCA_900291075.1 Melanogrammus aeglefinus | reverse complement strand
CCGCTGAGCAGTGGCTAAAGGAACAAATGGTCTGCGACAGGCTGCGCATGCCCAGGCGGAACACGCTATTGGACAGGCTGTAGATAACGCAGTTGCAGAAGCTATTGCTAATCGCCAGCCAAGTTGTGATGAAGGACAGGGCGGGGCTGTCCAGCACATGGGAGCTCTCCAGCAAGAAGTAGATGATGTAGGGCAGCCAGAGCATGTAGAAGACGCTGGTGATACGGAAGAGGACCATGGCGTAGCGCCGGTCAGGCCCGTGCCCCCCCTGGCTCCCCCCACTGCCTCCCCCCTCTACGGCCTCCATCTCCTGGCTGGGGAACCTGGCCCGGCGCTCGCTGATCTCTCGGTTGTGCTGCTGGCAGATGCGGAAGATGTGGTAGTAGGTGAAGCAGACCACGAGGGCAGCCGGCGCGTACAACAGGGACACCACAAAGCCCGTGAAGAGGGCAGAGGTGGGCCATGAGCGGGCACACCACTCAAAGATGTCGCCGTGGTAGCCGGGCTTGCCCCAGCCAAAGAAGGAGGGCAGGAAAATCAGGCTGGAATAGAGCCAGATGAGGGCGATGCAGCAGCGCAAGCGGCAAGGAGTCACCAGCTGGTTGTAGGACAGTGGCTTGGTGATGGCAAGGTAGCGGTCCACGCTGATGCAGGCCAGGCAGGCCATAGACACGCTCTTGAGAACAGAGATGACGTAGCTGAAGGCCTGGCAGGCGAGGGGTTCCTGGACACTGGCGGGGTAGTGGAGCAGGGACAGTGTGGGCACCAGACAGCTCAGCCCCACCAGCAGGTCGGCGTAGGCCATGGTCTGGATGAAGTAGCTGGTGGTGTAGTGGTGTAGCAGCGGGGCACAGTGGAACACAAAGATGACCGTCAGGTTTCCGGCGATGATGAGCACCGTCATCAGGACAATGACCACCGTCTCCAGGACACAGGCCTCCAGTGGCTCGTTTTGGCCCAAGCCCAGGGGGCAGGAGAAGTTGAAAGCCCGGCCTGGGAGCCCGTCTGCCAGGCTTCCGTTAGCAGCAGACGCCGGGTCCGTGCTCAGTCTGGAGTTATTCATGGCTCTGGGCAACGTACCGGGGGGGGGGGGGGGGGGGCTGGGGGGGGGGGGGGTCGTACCACCCACACAATGCAGCCTTCTCTGTCTCAGTCTCTCTGTCTCTCTCTCTCTCTCAGCCTCTTTTGGTTACCAGAGCTCAATACTTGATAGAAAAGACTCTCCGTCTTGCTCACTTTCATGTCACACCGCCTGGCGGCAAATCAATAGAGCCTCTGGAAGCGAGGGGCAACCGTCACGCCTCTCCTTTCCCCATCAGTCATGCTCTGAGTGTGGGGAGTAGTGTGCCAGTGAGGAGGAAGAGGAGAATTGGGAGAAACATAGCAAACAGTCTTCCCCCAGCATGACGAGAGTGCAGAAGGAGCTGGCGTTAGCACTTCTGTCGGTTCTTATTCCGTCATGCAGGCAGGGTGCCAGCTTCTTGTCTTTCTGCCCATCCGATGCAACATCTTCCTGGGCCTAACGAGGACGGCTGGCGGCAAGATCAGAGGAACCACGCTGCGCTCACCAGGAGGACGAGTGAGATTAAACCTGGCCTGAGGAGCACTCAGGGATGGAGAAGCAATAGGTAAGCATCAAGCAAACCCGCGTCCAAACCAGGTAAACAAAAAATATATATATATCGGCCTTCAATACACACATATGGTCGCAATACGAGTCCCAAGCAAATGTGGAGACCCTGAATTTGGGTGCGTTTGCACACAGGACTCCACTTAACTGGACTCAACTGGAAATACTGATGGTGTGAAGACCATTCCTTAGTGACTGGCTGAATCCATACGAGTCCCTGCATGGAGGTTAAACATCCCATTGAGCAGACACCGAGCCATGGCCGCTGCCCTTACCGTGTCACGGCCCCATCCCATGTGTGCGCTTGTTTTGGTGGCTGACAGAACAGTGTCCCCAGGACTGTGTACGCCCTTTCTATTGTCGGAATCAAAACACAGACATGGGCTACAACAACACGCAGATGGTAGCCGCTGATAATGTCATCACACACAGCGAGCTCTGTTAAAGGGAGGGGCGCAGGGGCGGAGGCTGAGTTTACAGGCTGGACACAAGAAGGTTAAACCAGACACATTCTCATTGGTCACAATTGTTCAGATCTTGTTTCCTGCGTGCCCTGAAACTGGTCACCTGTCCAACGTCAGGGGCTGTGCCATTGGTCACCAAAACCTGGAAAAGGGTTAGAAGGAAATCCAGTAGAATGGGCAAAAAAAGTTGTGTATGTGGCCGAATATGAAGCGACGAAGTTGACTTGGTGTGCAGATACCGTGCAGGTGAAGTTCATTGAAGGGAGAGGCCACTGGGGTACAATAACAAGCTCTCACTGTCTCTCCTTGCCCCTGTAGATACCAGCAGAGGTAATCAAGATCATTTGGCATTCTGCGTGTTTATCCCATCTACTTGTCCGTCTTGCAGGCACCGTCCGACACCCGGTAGAGGTGTGTGTCTGTAGTGTGTTTACTGGAGAGGATCGCCTGAGGGCGCCTTCCTGGTCCATTCAAAGTCTGACGGTCTTCTTTAGGTATTAGAGAGAGCGCAGAAATGTACCCTCTCTCTCGTCTCCTTTTCCCTCTCTCTCCATACGTCTGTCCGTCAAAAGTGGGGTGAAAATAAAAAAGGGTCACGTCCGTAAAGCACCCCTCCTCCGACCCCCTCCATATCCCAGTCCCACCGCAGAGATCAGATTAACGCGACGAGTCTATGCAGAGCAGAGCGGTGACTGTGCTGGTGAACTGAAGCGCTTAGTCTGCAGAGAGGAGAGAATAGAGGAGAGAAGCAGAGAGAAGAGAGCGAAAGGAGAAGAGAGGACGTAGCGTCTCTGTGCCGCGTTGCATCGAAGGCAGTCTCTCTCCCCCTCTCCCTGGCCGGCTGCACCTCAGGCTCTGTGACACATCTTTCTCTCTCTTTACCTCCCTCTCTTTCCCCGACAGCTAAATTTGGACACGTTTCCTATTTACAACACTTCAATCTCACAATCCATTTTCTATTAACTAGACCCAAGCCCCTCCCCATAGCCTTTCTCCATCCCTCCCTTTGCCCCCCATATTCTCTCTCCCTTTCTCCCTTTCCCATTTACCCTTTTACTCTCACTCCATAGCCCCCATATCTCGCTTATCTTCTTTTAGAAGCAAACTCTTATCACAGTGGTGTTTTTATTTTGGCATGGACAAATTCAAGCTAACCCTGTTTAAATTATATACTTTGTGTAAAATGCCTGAAAATAATATGAAACACACGCTTTTTAACACATGCTTCAATAATACTCAATGCTAAAAATATACACAATGATACAATCGAGCCAATACAAAATAACATGTTGAAGACAGCACTAGAAGCTAGCAAAAGGGAGATGAGTCAGAGAAATTGCTTGATAGTGTATGTGAGAGAAGATCAGAGAACATAAGAATATGAGAGAGCGAGTCAAGCTCATAGGAATATAAATTACAATCCCTTATAATAGTTGAGATAACAAGAGAGAGGGAACATGCAAAAGAGACTGAGTAATGGAGATCTTTCTGAGATTGCATCTGGATGAGATCTGTGAAGGAGCATCTGTGAAGGAGATAAACCAGCAGAGCAGAAACGGCACATTCCTGGGAGTTTAGAGAAGGTGACAAGGAATTAAATGAGCTCCGCCCACCCATCCCCACTAAGCTAACGGTGTGAACCAGATGCCTCGGACACCAGCATTCCAAGTTGCAAGTGGTGTAATCTCCCAGCTTTCTTGCGGCATTTCACGGAGAACCGCCCTTTTTGGTCAGGCCCCCTCGGAATTCTGAGCGTATACCGAGTATACCTTCAATGATGACGCTCTCAACAAAAATGGCCGGTCTTGATGTGCGTGCAATACAATGTAAAGTTGTGTTTTTGAGCCGATTTATTTGCGGGCCAATATTATCGGACGATATTAGGTATTTTCCAAACTATCAGTATCGGCATTTATAATGGCCGATTAATTAATATTTTAGAAAATAAAATAAAACCAGACGAAAGATCCTTCAACCATTTTACGAGTGTTGCGTTGCATAGTTCTTCCACCAGTGGGCGCTCTAACGCCACAAACCCAAAACCAACTGATCCAGTCAGAGTGAGATAGAAGGAGATCATGGTGAAGTGTGTTCATGGTAGGTTGGCAACTGTCACCAGACAAACATTGCTTGAATAGCAATTAAAATAACGTCCCCATCAGTTCTGTTAAGTCAATAAGCATGACAAAATTCATGACTGCCATGTCCAGTTTTGCTGCTGTTACATGTTAGCTGAGAGAGAAACGGATTCAGCCAACGCTAGTTGTTACAGTATAGTTGACTAACTGTCGGTTTAACTTTTGAGAATGTGACTGAAGATGTATTTCTTTAATAGCGCGACAGCAATGAGACGCATCATCTCTCCCCGGCCCGTTATTTGGAAAAACTATGTTTTACAATCATTTGGAGCAGCATGTGACGCGTGAACTTTAATATATTTTGATGTTCTTTTCTGTTGTGACAATAAAATGATCAAATAGTTTATTTTTAAGCTGCATTACCTTATTAATTTAGTGAGGACTCATAAATAACTACAAATAACCAATGGTAGGGAAATCTGTTTATGTTTTCTAACACGCGTCTTTTTTAAATACATATCGGCCGATATATCGGAATATCAGATTTTTAAATCACCAGATATTTGTATCGGTATCGGCCTTAAAAACCCTTATTGGTCGGGCTCTAGCTAACATTAACCAACGACTAGGCAATTTCATGACACAATCACAAAGACAAACGGGAACACTATAAGTGCTCCGAGACCGGAAATTATGTCACAAGTGCAACTCGGAAGGCTGGTGTCCGAGACATCTGTATCACACCATCAGACCACCAAGCCCCCTCCCATCTCCAACATGCCCCAACTCAAAGCAAGCCCCTCCCATTATGTTTTCAACATTGCTGTTTTTCCCCCTCCCCTTTAACAAACCACCATCAATGGGGGTTTTTTAATCACTGATTATGGAGAATCTCCTGCCAACTCTGCAGGTGACCAGTAGGAGGTCAGCTCAATGGAGCTGCCCATGAGGTGTACATTGTATTTTATACATATAAGTTTCCTTCAAGGCCGACACAGGACCATAAGCGTAGCCAATGGGAGAAATGTGCTGTAGCCAATGTGTGTGTGTGTGTGTGTGTGTGTGTGTGTGTGTGTGTGTGTGTGTGTGTGTGTGTGTGTGTGTGTGTGTGTGTGTGTGTGTGTGTGTGTGTGTGTGTGTGTGTGTCTCAGGGATTAAAATTAACGATGTTCCGTCGTCCCGGGGACGTAATTAATTGTCATCGGGAGGATTTTTATTCTCTCTCGGGTCGACCGCGGGACGAAGAGAATTTTCACTGACTACGTTTTTCTGTTTACGTTTTTAACACTTTCTGCGAACCAGAACGTGTTCGCGTTCGGTGGAAAGTGATAAGGTTAATGGAAAAAGGGCTGAGCTTCGTTCGATTGGCTGGCGCGCTCGCGTTAGCGTTGTTCAGTGAGACGGAGGGGGTAGATCCCCCATTCGTCATGGCGCGGGCTTTCTTGGTTCAATGGATAAAGGCGGGGCTGCGCACGGAGTCTGCCCGTCTTTAGAATAATATGCATACTCCCGAATGTTTTTATGAATGACACCCGCCTGCAAGAATGAGTTCACGTCTGAATGTAGGCTACAAGCACGGTCAACTATTTACAAGTGCAAAAACGCAACATAGGCCTATTCTTTATTTTGCTGACCACTTGTTTTTTATCCCGACAAAAGCCTCGTAAGGATAGTTCCTCTGATCGCACCATCTTTCAACATCTTTGTTTAATGCGACTGCATCACCTTCTCTTACATGATCAGCAGCTCGCGGATTTCTTTCTTTTCAGTTTGAACTGCTCATGATGATATGCTGCGTTGTCTCTTTTGAGACAGCGCAAAACCCCCCCCCCCCCGCAAATAAATAAATAAAAATCCAAAATTTTAAATAAACAAGCCAAAATTCGGGACGATTCGGGACGGTTCAAAATGTTTTTCGGGACGGTTCCGGGACGGTGGTGAAACAAAGTTAATTTTAATCCCTGGTGTGTGTGTGTGTGTGTGTGTGTGTGTGTGTGTGTGTGTGTGTGTGTGTGTGTGTGTGTGTGTGTGTGTGTGTGTGTGTGTGTGTGTGTGTGTGTGTGTGTGTGTGTGTGTGTGTGTGTTCACCAAATGTGTGCGTGTGACATGTGATGAAGAAAATAAAAACAGCCCAGGGAGAAACATACAGATATATAAATCTGAAACACCTTTGTTTATATCCAAATCACTTTCTCATAGAAAATCACGGAGCCAAGCAAAGTCAGGAATAAACAGGATTCTTATTAGCATACATAATCAATGCATATGTTGCAATAGATATGGGGGATTAGGTCCAGACACGCGACTAAACCTGGCAGGGGCCAGGGACAAACAGGACCTCTACCAGACTGACTTACTACTAAGGTACTAACATAGTGCAACAGTATATACTAACACACAGTGCAGGGTCAACAGCACCTCTTGCATTCTGACATAGTACTAAAGTACTAACACAATACCACAGTTGTACTGACACACATGGTGCAGGGTCAACAGCACCTCTAGCAGTTTCACATAGTAATACAGTACTAACATACTGACACGCACACGCACACACACACTGTGGTGGCCCAGCCGCTGAGCAGTGCCCCACATGGCCACGTGGTGGCAACAAAGGCAGGCAAAGGCAGCCAAGGGGGGTGGTGCTGGATGGGAGGTACTTCCCTAAAAGCTGTGTCATAGAGACACTGCCCCACTCAGGTGTCTCAGCTTACAATTCACAGGTGTGCTGAGTTAGCCCTGCAATCAGGGGTTAGCCCTGCACCTTTTTATAAATAAATGACAGTTGATTTCACCGCAAACCCCGCTTCCGCCTGTTTCGCCCACTGTTGTACCTCAGAGACCAGGCGCCCACATATGGTGGAGGACGCGGGCAGTCTGAGTCCTCGCTATCAGTGGGTGAACCGATCGGAATAGAAAAAAAAAAATAATAATTATTATTTTGAACATGGGAGAAACCATGAGAGCGATCTTGAAAACCCAAGCCACGCTGCAGTCAGCTGTAGCTGAGTTGTGCAGGGTAAGCGGAAGACAAGAGCGACGACCACAGATGTGCTGACCAAGCGACGTATATTGCCTTGTTTGAAAGGACTGCAGTAAGGGAGAACTGGCCAAGAGCAGAATGGACAAACAACCTAATGCCCTTCTTGACTGGGGAAGCTCAGAAAGCCTGTCGGGACCTTTCCGTTACGGATGCCGTGAACTACGATACGGTCAAGGTTGCCATCCTTCCTCAGTATGGGCTTAGCCTTCCTACTCGGGCCCAGCGTGTGCATGACTGGAGCTATGACCCTGCGGTTCCAGTCCGGGCCCAGGTAACGACACTGGTCCATTATACCAAGAGCTGGCTGGAAGAAGCTGCAGGGCCACCAATAGTGGACCGAGTTGTGATTGGCCGGTGCCTCCGGGGACTGCCAAACGACGGCAAGAGGTATGTCGCTCAGCAGGGGGCTCAAAGCGTAGACACATTAATAGCCTTACTGGAGAACCACATGGTGATGGGTAGCATAATGCGATCAGAAAGTGTCACGCATACTAACTTTAAAGCCAACAGAGGGAAAGAGACCAGTGGCAAAGCTGTGAGCACGCCAACCACCCGGACCCCGACTGGCTGGACCAGACAGACGGAGAGGCAAGTACCAATACCTCCTCCTCGCCCACGTTGCTGTTTCTGTGACCAGGAGGGACACCTAGCCAGAGAGTGTCTGGACCGGGATGAACCGATGCCTACGGCCTCATCTACGGGTGGTAAGGGCTTCTTTAGCCAGTCCCTAACTACCTGTTGGGCCCACCACGGGGCCCCAGCCCCAAAGTGTCCTTTGAAGATAGGTGGGAGAGACACAGAAGCCCTCCTAGAAGCATGGTCTCTCTCGTCCGACCGCAGTTTGGCAGTGACACATGGGGAGAAGAGATCTCCGTCTCCTGCATCCATGGAGACACCCGGAAATATCACACCTCCGAGGTCCAGGGTATCACTCCCCAAGGACCGTTCACTCTGCGGGTCGGGGCTGTAGAGCAACTGCCGGTGCCGATGCTTTTCGGCCGAGAAAGCCCGCTCTTCTCCCACTACTGGCCGGAGAAGTTGAGGAACCCGAAAAGGCGAATCCGACGACGCCCGGTTGAGAGGAAGGCCTCCGACACCCACCAGGCTTGCGCCGCCGTTTCACCCGATGGCAGCCCTGCGGAAACCTGCGATGACGAGGTGGATAGGCCCCTCCATAGGCAAAGTACAGAAACAGATCCTGGACGTGCATCTGAGGAGCAGGAGCCCCTGGAACAGATACAGTCAGATGAAGTATTCTCAGAGTCTCCCCAGAGTCTACCGCCAGTGAAAATGGGCGAACAGCTGTCTGCCAGACAGGTAAAGGTCCTCGGAGAACTGCTTGCCAGGAGCAAAGATGTCTTCTCTGAGACCCCAGGGAGGACAACAGTCATCGCCCATGACCTTAAAACCGAGCCTGAAAAAGACGGTAAGACTTCAACCATATCGAATCCCGGATGGCAGACGCGAAGCCATCAGAGAGGAGGTGAGGAAAATGCTTGACCTTGTGTTCGTGGAAGAGTCCCACAGTGCCTGGTCCAGTCCTATAGTCCTTGTTGGGAAGCCCAATGGTAGCATTAGGTTCTGCAATGAACATAGAAAACTGAACGAGATCTCTCCATTCAACACTTATCCTATGCCCCATGTGGATGAGCTGGTCGAACGGTTAGGACCTGCCCGGTTCATCTCTACACTAGACTTAACCAAGGGGTATTAGCAGGTGCCACTAACGCCACAAGCAAAGCCGAAGACGGCGTTCTCGACACCAGACAGGGCCTTCCAGTACCGGGTCCTCCCATTTGGACTTCATGGGGCCCCGGCAACTTTCCAGAGGCTCATGGACAAGGTGCTATGACCACATCGGGACTATGCAGCAGCGCACCTGGATGACATCATTATCCATAGCACATCATGGGATATCCACCTCCGGCACCTAGAAGCTGTCATCCAGGCCTTGCGGGAAGCAGGGCTGACGGCCAACCCTGCAAAGTGTTCCCTGGCCCTGGAGGGGGCGACCTACCTTGGGTACACTATGAGACGAGGAAATGTGAAACCCCAAGAGAAGAAAGTCGATGCCATAGCAACCTGGCCCCAACCCCAGACGAAACGTCAGGTGAAGACCTTCCTAGGGTTAATGGGATATTATTGACAGTTCATTCCAAAGTTTACCTCCATAGCTGCCTCCCTGCATGAGCTGACAACCAAAAGTGCACCAAACAGGGTGAAGTGGATGGACCAGACCGAGCGGGCCTTCAATCGTCTGAAGACGGCCTTGTGCAGCGAGACGGTGTTGCACACACCCGACTTCAGCAGGAGGTTTGTGCTACAGACGGACGCATCAGAGGTAAGACTTGGGGCAGTCCTGTCCCAAATACACGACGGCATGGAATACCCAGTAACCTTTGTCAGCCGCAAACTACTGCCACACGAGAGACACTATGCATAGACCATAGAAAAGGAATGCTTGGCAGTTAAATGGGCCATGGAAAAATTACATTATTACTTGCTAGGCTGCGAGTTAGCAATAGTAACTGACCATGCTCCATTGAAGGGGATGGCCCATAACAAAGACATGGTCCATCCCATCCCTCTGTCGCTCCCCACCGTGGTTCAGAGCTAAGGGTGGGGGTATGTGGTGGACCAGCCACTGAGCAGTGCCCCACATGGCCACGTGGTGGCCACAAAGGTCAAGCGATAAGATCTTTAACCGGTAAATACTAATGGTTAAAAATAAATTAAATCATCTTAATTTCTCTGACAGATCGTTAATTTTTATTGATATTGATACCATTTTTGAGGCTCGTTGAAATATAGCTTGTATTATTGTTTTAATTGCTGATAAGATGATCATAGTACAAGATAGGACGTTAAACAGGTAATAATTCTATCTTTACTATCTATTTTATATTGCTGGGGAAACAGGTTTTCGCCAAAATCTCAAATTTCTTTTTTTTTGTACTGCATTTGAACACATTAATCATATTACTGAGCCGACCTGAACACATCCCATTTGACATTGTTTGCGACTTTTTTTTAAGCTAACTATCTCTATATCCTGCCGATTTTAAAATGGATTTAAAAACTGGATTACTATTACTATTACTGACGGGACTTTCTACACTGTCCGGTTGTTTGATTACTACCGCTGCTTTGAATGACTGTTGATGCAAGCGGTGCAGACTCCGAGCCCGTCTGCACACCGTCTGCAGCAGCAGCAGCAGACAGAGTTTTCGATTTGACTACTAGACGGATACTGAGTTGGAGCTTTTTTAAGCCAAAGACAGTGAAGGTACAAAACTTTTATATCGGCCTACAGTCCAGTGTTAAGATATGACCAAAATACAAGCTGTAGTCGCTCACACTAAAGCTCTCTGTGGGCGTGCATGAACCATGAACCAACCTGTCGGCGGCTGGCTGCAAACAGTGCCGCGCCTACAAGTGATGTATTAATCTCGCGACTCAACTAAGAGATGACCAAATTCGTTGCAAACACTTTCAGGAATCGATTTTTATCGATTTTATCGATTTGTTGTTGCAGCCCTAAAATAAATGTTCTCATCGTGCTTGACCGGCGCACACCAAAAATGCTGAAATCCCAGTAGTCGCGAAGGGTTCATACGTCTATTTGCCGCATGCATCTCTGTATCTTTGAAGGTCCACAAGGAGAGTGCGCAAACCGCTGTCTCTAGCCATGTTACTGCAAGACGCAGATTATAAATTCCATGGCCGTGCGTGGACCGTCCGCAAACCTAACAAACTTCCAGAACACACTCCCTCATTTTTGACATCTTGAGAAGCTCCTGCAATCTCACTGCTCAGGTGCCGATATACTCTTCAACCCAAGAGAACCAATATAGTCTCATCCAAGCCATGACGAGAGAGGAGTGGGTATACACTGTGTGTGTGTGTGGCTCTATTAGGCTCTATAAGTGTGCCAATTCTGGCAGGCTGTGTGCGTTTGTGTTACCTTGGTGATGAGTGTGCGGTACTCCTCCAGAAGGGTGAGTTCACTTGGGCAGCCCGCCAGTAGCTGCCAGACCTCAGCCCTCAGAGCCTCGGGGACCCCTGCCCTCACAAGGGACCCAAGGCCCTTTGGACGGATGGCCAGGTTACAATGCCTGGCACGCACACGCACACGCACACACACACACACACACACACACACACACACACACACACACACACACACACTTTTTAAAATCTGAAGTTCTTATATCATGCCCGGAGCATTTCAAGTACGGAAATATGAATGGATATACACTAACAGCACACAAGAAAAGACCAACAGATAAAATAAGTTTTTATTCGTAATTTATAGTTTCTACACTGTAGAATCCGATAAGAGGGGCTCGGAAACCTGGGTAATCATGAAGTAATCAAATAGTAATTAGAATTGCTGGAGGTAATTACGGCTACATGAGAACCCGAGTATACTGTGATTAATATTGTCAGGTTATTAATCACAATTAATAGTCTCTATGTCCCTCCATCTCTCTCTCTCCATCACTCTGTCTCTGTCTCTCGCCCATCCCTCACCATCTGCTCAGCATTCCTCCCCATAGCTCCAGAATCTTCTCCGGACAGTCCTTGGAAACGTCTCCTGTGCCACTGGAGATCTCGCTGTCGCTGTCTACAAAGGAAACACACACGCCCCCACACAGGAGGTCAAAACCTGCTACCCCCAGTCATGGACAAGCTTCCAATCAAACCTCTTGCTTTATGTGGTCCATGTGTATAGGCAGAATAGCATGTGTTATAGTATGTGGTACAGTATGTTGTAAAGTATAGTTTGGGCTCTAGCATACAGTATATATATATTATAATATTTTGTATAATGTGTATTATATAGTACATAGAATATAATACAGAATGTAGTATATTGTATAGTATGAAAAATAGTTTGGGTGTACAGTATGTAGAATAAATTATATTATATGATAGTATGCAGTTCTATCCTTCCAAGGAGACATAAAACTGAGGTCCTGACTCACTGACGTCATAAAAGAACCCATATCGCTAAGAGTATGGGAAGGGGTTTCCCCGGTGCCCTGTTTAAAACTGCCAACCAGGCTCATACAATCTGGCCCCCTAATCATCCTCCTGTATAATTGGCTGACTCATTAATTCCCTCACTCTTCACCTCAAGGGGGTGTGTTGTGAGCGTTCTGGCGCAGATTGGCTGCAGTGCATCCCCCAAGTGGGTGCTACAAACTGGTGGTGGTGAGTGAGGTCCCCCCCTTTACTGTAATGCCTCTTTGAGCGTCTAGAAAAGCATTATATAAAATAAT
>OLKM01001271.1:0-58063 GCA_900291075.1 Melanogrammus aeglefinus | reverse complement strand
AAAAGTGGCAGGTGGTTCAAGGCACATCCAAGACGGTGGCGGAACCGTAGCGTTGGAATGCATGCTAGCGTCGCATGGGAAAGAATGTGGAGAAGGTCAAGTCAGCTAGCTATCTGCCATTCCAAGCTGAAGAAACTACGGACGTCCCAAACGCACCAGTCAGCTGGTGCTTGGCTAGATTGTGGTTGCTGAAACCATTGCAGTGGCACGAGACACAGAGACTTATAGTTATATAACCCTCGGAACAAACGTCCAGTTTCAATGCAGTTGTACTATGGAGAGACCGAACCAGCTTGCAGACACAACGACTAAATGAAACGCGTTAAAAGCTTACGAATGAGCATGTGAGGAGGGGAGAAGGCTGCGTGCAGTCAAAGGGCTTAAAACATAAAATGCCCACTAGTGCATGCTATGCACGTCAGCAAACTACAAATTCCCGACCCTCCATCCACAACAACATCCGCATCAAAAGAAAAAAGGTAGACGGTATACGTCATTAGTAACCGAAACGGTGCAGCTTCTGACAAATGCTCAACCAGACACTCCTACATCGCCTATGAATTTAACTAGCAGGAACAGATCACACGTGTATGGACACACACTCTCACACAAAAAATTATGAAGTGCAGAGATGAGCTCCTTGAAATCAAGAACGGTCTCTGTCATTCACAAAAACACATAACCCATGCGCCTGCCTACTATCTGACCTCATCACAGACACAAATAATAAAAAGAAGACTGTAATTGTACTTTTAATACACCAGTTTCTCATAAATATATTAAGGTGTAACTATGCTTGCTTCACCCGTGCTGACATCCTGCGTAGCAACGCGACAATGACTAGTTAAAAAAAGCCAATTAAGGTGGGTATTTAGCCAGCATGCCAACAGAACAGACCAACATAAAAGTCTCTCATATTATATTGAATTTTATCGTAAAAAAATGCATACTTGAACGAGATAGATTTAGAGAGAGAAGTTACAAACACAAATAGTTCAACACCTAACATCAGCATACCTGCAAATCATTTAAGTTGTAGTATGCTTACATCTTTGTCACGGATGAGGTAGTGTGGAACAGGTGCACATTGAACCACGTACACGGTACACAGCCGTAACGATGTATGCATTCAGAGTAGGAGGGCGATAGTGCCGAATATAAATAAATTTGCAGCTTCTGCGATATACGATAATATCACGAAATAACAATCAACAAAGAACTTTCACACCCAAGAAACCAGACCTGCTAAATGTATTTAAAAATATTCGTTTTTGAGAAACATATGTGCCCCTGAACATTTCAAACACTATATGTCTTGCAGAGAAATAAGATCAATGCACAACTACTGGCAGAGACTTGGCGCAGAGAAAAGAGCATCAAGTATGTGGTTTCTTTCCTTTAGGCACGAACACATTCTAAAAAGCACGACACTAGGTTTAGATCCTTGGTTCTTCAATCCACCCAAGATGCAGAGAACAGGAAAAACGGGTTTTTTTAAGATTAAGGAACAGACACTGTACTCTGACAATAGGGATGGTGCCATGATTAATTGATGATAAATCATTGATTGTTAAGAAATTTGTCGAATCACGGTGATATTTTTTATACCGATCAAACGAGTTGTGTCCATAGTGTGGAGAGCCAGACAGCCGCCAAGCGTTGCTTGTCTGTTTAATACAGATTTTCTTTTTCTTTTTGAATTAATTCCTGTGTTTAGTGCGCACTAAAACGAATTTGATCCTTAGTGCAGACATTCTGGGCTGTTGCGATACAAACCATCAAACTCGGGAACGGACCAAACAGCCGGTCGAGACCCAACGGAGAGAGAGGTTCGGTTTCGCTTCAAAACGAACCCTGGTGTGGTTAGCGCATTGAATCTGATGAAGCGAAGACACCTCGGTCCTGCACCTAGTGTTCTAAAAAATCATACCGCCTCTTTGGACGTAACAGGCACACCGCTTCAGCCGCGCGCATTATAAGAATTATTGTTTTGATTAGCGGTAACTCCAAATTATAGGAGAACGTTGTCGGACGGACCATCGGGTGAAAAATGAGTTGTGGCTCAACTGGGAGCCAAGAGGAGACGGAACATCTATGTGATAATTTGGGTCGATATCCAAAAAGACATTCCGTCTCCTCTTTGCTCCATGTTGAGCCACGACTCGATTTCACCCGACGCGGTCCGACAAAAGCCAATAAAAAGTACTGCTGAGGAAATATAGATAAATGCCCGATTGCATTTAACCACATTCCGAGGTCAGGATGAGGGAGAAGGAGTTGGACCGGTCCGCAGATCAGATGTTAATATCACGCTGGCATATCCATGATTGTTAACTTTCACCGTCGCCCTTCTCCCCCTTTCTTTTTCTTTCCTGTAACGCTTTACCCGCGCCCAGACCTTTTGTGTCCAATGGATTTAACGTCTCTTGCACCCATGCGGGTGTTGTGACAAATTCTGGCACTGTTGAGAAAATTGCAATGTGAAATGGAACCGTACCCAAAACCAAAAAATGAAAAAAATATTTTGTGCTTCATCAACATGCATTAATCGTGATTAGCGCGATATAATTAAAAATCACTATCGTAGGCCATTTTTTTTATCGTTCATATATCGTATATTCTTTATGATCGGTTGCATTACTAATTCACAGAGACTCTGACCAGCTGCAAGAGCCCATCAGGAACCGGAGAGACCAAAGGACGGCTTTGACAGAAGAGGCTAAGCAGTAGATTGTCTGAAGAGTCTCTGCGACACCGTCCTGGCTCACGCCAAAGCGAGGTTCTCTTTCACTGTCCACCTTGTGAGTGCTAACTTGGAAATATGGACATGAAATATGAAAATATGTTTGAAAGGTACTGCCATTCATTTTCCTGCTGATGCCTCTGAATGCCACTGTGAAGGCATATCCCACGCTGAACAAGAGCAAAGCTCAAGACGGAACTTGTCCTCTGATCTATGAGAATCCTGAATTCAAGGCTTGCCTGTGTGTGCACTGGCACTGTACCACGGTTATCATTATGAGCTACAACCTCCAGGAGACATTCTCTGAGCTCACCCGCGGCAGGCGCTACCATTGGGCCCACCCATTTTAGGTCTGGGCCTGGCCCATTTTGAACCCAGGCCTATTGAAGTAGTGAGTGATTTTCATTCTAGCTGTTCAACCAATAAGTAGCCTGAGGAAAGCGTTGAGTTAAAGCTTCTCAGGCCAATCAGCTCTGGTCTTCTACCCCATGTGTGGACTGCCTGCCCACAGGCTGCAATATACGCACGTTGATTCTATTGGGCAAAAACATCACCTGTACAGCAAAACTAGGATCTACAGAAATTAAATTATGGAATGATAATACTGGGACAAGCAGATAATGGAGCTGAGCATTCGTTTCAAGCCCGACCATACGACTGTATGAGAGCCGCTGCTGCCCTGCTTGCCACAGTCTGACACCTTTGGTGACAAGGCTCTCATCCGGCCCGCCTGCGCTCACTTTTTCCATTCCCGATGGAAGACGCAGATCACACTGTGTTTTGTGCAGCAGCTTAAAATAAGGCAAAGGCCAACAAGAGCATAAACGAGGAAAAAAGTAACACTCGTAGAAGTACCCGACGCATGCCCCGTGATATTTTCCCCCAACATGAACAGCCTCCTCCACATTGCCCATGACGACAAGTACTGTGGAGAGGACTCTAATCAGCTGTCAATCGGATAAAACAGGCACCCAGAGCAACCAATGTTTGACAGATAGGCCATATCCAACACAAAGCGAAACGGCGCGAAAACCGTTACGGTTTCCATATATCCGGTTTTTGGAGTATCTCCGTAAAGATGGAGTCCAAGCGAAACCGGGTAGATCTGTAGAAACGCTGCAGTACCATTCCAGGCCCACAAGGGCCGCTGCTTCTGCTACAGAAATCCAGAAGAAAAATAAATATGAAAGAAGAAGGTGAGCATCCGCATAAAGGCTGCCCCCCCGAACCACTAACAACCGAAATCAATAAGTAATGGCTTAGCAATCCAACAAGGGAAATGATCTGCGTCAGAACGATTACAAGCCTCTGTAGTCCGCCATCATCTTTGTTTTTGTTAGTTTCTGAGACTCCGCGGGCTTAACAGTCATTGGCTAGAGCCAGGGGTCCCCAAACTACTGCCCCTGGCCGGATCCGGCCCACCTAAACAACTGGAGTGGCCCCCTTAACCATCCCAAACAATCCCTCTAAACATGGCCTATTTTAAATACTATAATAATAATAATAATATTAATTTCATTTTTTTTTTTACGAGGGGAAGTGAGATATTTAAATAATACCATACAAGTCAATTGTTAGTACTTTTTTTTCATATATATTGAAGATGTCAAATAGCGCTTGGCAACGCGCGATGTCACCAAGTTCGCTCCGGCAATGTCGGTCAATCAAGCTGCAAGTGCGCGCGCGGAGAGCAAGCTGCAAGTGCGTGCGGCGATCAAAGTGGCAAGTAAGCGTGGGTGTGGAGAATGGTAGAAAGCAAGAACCACAAAATGTCGAAACTGTTGGGGAAACGGAAAATAGATTCAGAGTGCTGTGTTTTTAAACCCGCAGTGGACAGATCACTATTTTTTTTTGTCCAGTGCAGAAAATGTCAGTTTGTAATAATCTTGCAAAGAGACGGTGGCGTGTTTCAAAGAATTTAACATCCGCCGGGAACTATGTAACCCGCGCCATGGCGGGCAGTATGCTAGCTTGCTGGGCCAAAGTGAGGAGAGACCAGGTGGCTAGGCTAAAAAGTGGATTTGCTGCCCCGCAGAGTACAATGCTACGCCAAAACCACAGATGAACCTGTGTCATCCGTTCGGGGCGCAGCTTCAAGGTAGCTAAACTGCAAGCTGTGGAAAGTCGTTCAGTGATAGGGAGTTTGTTAAGAAGTGTTTGAACGCTGTCGCGGAGGAGGTGTGTGTCGCGGACAGGAAAGATGCCCTGAACGCAATGAGTCCTGGCTGCATCTACATTTTCCAGGCGAATTGAAAAAATGGGGCATAATGTACATGTTCAGCTGAAAGAGAAAGCTAAAGATCTTGCAAAATAAAGAGTGTTTTGCATTGGCAATGGATGAGAGCAATAACGTGCAGGACACGGCACGACTGCTGATTTTTATTCGGGAAGTAAATTCAATTTTTTGGAAGTATTCGAGGAGCTGTCAGCTCTACAAAAGTCTCACGGACACTAGACAGGAGGAGAGGATTTTTTTATAAAGTACGCCAAACGATGGAAGAGTTGGGCTTGGACTGGTCAAAGCTGGCTAGATCACACGGACGGTGCTGCCCGAGTATGGTTGGTGCTGTCGCGGGGGCTAGTGGGGGAGCATAAAAAGAGAAATGGAGGAACGCGAGGTCCCACCCCCCCCACTACAAGTCCACTGCCTGATTCACCAGCAAGCAATGTGCAGCAAAGTTCTGAAGTGGGAATCTGTCATGAAGGTGGTTGTGTCTTGCATGAACTTCATCAGAGCAAACAGACTAAAACACAAGGCAGTTCCAAGCTTTCCTATCCAAGCTGGAGTGTGTCCCATGGAGACGTGCTTTACCCACGCTGAAGTCAGATTGTTAAGCCGGGGCAGATTTTTGAAAGCGCTTTTACGAGCTGCTACCCGAAATCAACGCCTTTCTCCTGACAAAGGGAATAAACGGTCCCAGAGCTGATCGACACAGAATGGAAATGGGACCCTCGCGTTTTTAACAGGTGTGACAGAAATTTTAAAAACGGCCTCAATTTACAGCTCCAAGGCAAGGGAAAATTAATCTGTGACATGTATTCCCAGGTCAAAGCATTTGAGGTTAAACTGTCGCTGTGAAAAACCAAGACTTCACCCATCTCCCTGCTACCTCAAAACCTCTCAGCTGAGAAACCAGCTGTCCGTTTTCCAACCAAGAAGTGCAAGGACGCACCTGGAAACGCTGAGTACGGTTCCGTGAGCTTCGTGCGCACGTTAAAGAAATTTGCATATTCTAGAACCCTTTTGCTGCCGACATTAGTGATACCCTGCCTTCTCTTCAATTTGAACTGGCTGAGTTGCAGACCTGCGATTTGCTGAAAGACGCAGTCAACCCCAACTGTTTCATAGAAATACGAGACCTTCCCCAACATAAGAAAGCAACACAATGAAGATGTTCCACACAGTTTTTGGAGCACATATATCTGTTGATCTGATAAAAAAATCAGACCGAGATCAAGACTCTCAGATCAACACCTGCATCAGTCTCTGAAACTGGCTGTAACTAGAATGGAACCTGACTTCAATCTCCTAACCAGTCAGAAGCAAGCCCACAGCTCACAGCCTGCTGATTTCAATAACTATGAAAAAGAAAAAATTTCAGTATAGTGCTCTTTTTAAAGGTAACATGTTTCTTTGAACCAGTGATGTCACAGACAAAATGAGACTGCAGCATGTCATACAGGGCATTTAGCAGACGCTTTTATCCAAAGAGACTTATAACGGCAGAGTCAACAATGCAAGGCGACAGCCAGCTCATCAGGAGCAGTTAGTGTTGTCTTGCTCAGGGACACATCAAGGGGGGATCTGACAACCTTTCGGTTACAAGAGCACTGCTCTACCTCCTCAGCTAAGGCGACCCGAAGTCAAGCAGATTTCATCTGCTGATTCGTTGCTTGTGTTTTTTTATCTGCCATTCCTGAAGGGCCTGCATGCTTCCAGGACCACCCTGAAGTCAGGAGGAAAGATTGTGGTTGACCTCTCCCACCCTGGAGCCAGGATCCTATTATCACAGCACAAAAACCTAATCTAAGAGTCATGTAAATACGAAACCAGATCACCTTATATACCTGTTCATTACAATTATTCTGTATTAGTGTTATTTCACTGTAGCCTCATGCCCCTTTTCCACTGCGCGTTTTCGCAACGGTACGACACGGCTCTGCACGACTCTACCCTGATTTGAGAGCTTTTCCACTGCGGATTGGAGGGGGGACCCGTTACGGTTTTCAGTACCTGTTCGTACCTGTTTCAGAGGTAGGTCTAGCCAGTACGAGTCGGGGGCCTAAATGTCACGTGAACAGTGCTGTCCACTGATTGGTTAGATGAAATGACGTCATATGTGCGACGAAGCGCGGGGGTCTTTAAACATTCACCCGTCATGTATGAAAACACAACTGCGAGAGCAACAACGACAAAACGATTAGAAAAATGGAAGACATGAAGAAAGAGAACCAACCCTTGGTCGATGAGCGAGGTTCAGACCTTTCTGTGCGTGGTGTCAAGAGGATCGCGTACAGAGGGACCTGGACGGATCAACGCGGAACACCTCAGACTCCGCCCTCCGACTCCGCCCAGTTCCAGGCCACGGTTTTGTGTGGAAAAGCGAAAATTTACTGGTACCGTGCCGTGTAGTGTAGGGCTGCACTAACCGCACAGAGTAGAGTCGGGACTATTTTGGCAATTTTTACTATTATTCTTTATTAATATTATTTCACTACCTGTAAAGACAAAATGCCTACCTGTTGTTAACTCACTTGTACCTGTTACACAATCACATCACCTCATTGTTACCAGGCTGACATCAGCTTGTGTTTTTATTTTACATAAAATAAAAGGAGTTCCTGTGGTACTTCAAGTAAACACGTGAAGACTTTCTATTACTTTTTTTGCAAAACCAACAGGTGGCGCCAACGCCCAGCTGCAAAAAAATTATCATTATAATCTCCACAATAATAGTGGTTGCACTTTGGCCCATATCATTTCCTATTATAGACTGACCCCGGCCCCCATCACAGAAAGGAAAGTTGACACTGAAAAAAGTTTGGGGAACCAGTTTCAGTTAGTTTCAGGCGTCAACACGAATCCAAAACGAAACTGGGTAGATTTGAACCTACCTCCGAGGGAGGTTTCAGAAATTTACGGTTTTGGTCAGCGGATTCGCCGGCTTCATGTGGACGGAAGGCCGAACCGTACAAGACCTTTGCGGTTTCACCATGACATCGGCTTTGTGTGGACGGCTTTGTCATAGACTGAACTCGTCCCTGCTTTCATTTGAAAGGCAATTGACTCATTCACTGGAATATCAAGAAATTCTTGCTCTGTTCAGCACGAAACCTTGCCGCCTCCTGCTGTCAGCCCCAAGTCCCACAAGCAAGTTTGAATTTAATTTCTGTGCATTTGTGATTATTTATCAGTTATCTCAGAATGTTATGCTGTTGTTTATATGGTTAGATATGTTATTCATGTCAAATATTGTTAAGAAATAAGCTACAGCAGAATTTTTTTGGGGTATACTAATCATGCCTTGAACAACCAAACATAAAAGGTTGCACATATTATATTGATATTTTATATGTCTAAATGCATACTTGACTGTAGATAGATTTGAGTTACCAACACAATAGATTGGCACACGCACCCCTTTTAGAATCTCTCTCTCTCTCTCTCTCTCTCTCTCTCTCTCTCTCTCTCTCTCTCTCTCTCTCTCTCTCTCTCTCTCTCTCTCTCTCTTCTTCTCTTCTCTCTCTCTCTCTCTCTCTCTCTCTCTCTCTCTCTCTCTCTCTCTCTCTCTCTCTCTCTCTCATATAGAGAATGTTCTCTCTCTCTCATATAGAGAATGTTAACTTGTGTATGATTCCCAATTATTATTGATGTATTTGCAACTTGTATTTAAAACTTGGTTCCCAGCTCCATTCGTCTTTGTAAGGAAATGTTCTATTTTGTCTTTATTATTTTGTCAGAATGCACCAGAATGCTTCGTTTGAATATGAAAATCTCAAATCTTCAGGGGGAGTATGCCCCCAGACCCCCCTACAGGGGTTTGGTTTACAAACTTTCAGCCCCACCTAAAATAAAATTCACCGGCCTCCACTGATATGGTGTAGTTTGGAATTGAGTATGGAATGCAGTCTAAAATACAGCTTAGAATTCAGTATAGAATATCATATAGAATGCAGAGTAAATATAGTATAGAATGTAGAATATGGTATAGGATGCAGTGTAGAATATGGTATAGAATGTAGTATTGAATGTGGTATAGAATAGTGTAGAGTAGTAGAGCATATCTTTAATATCCCTGAGGGGCAAAAGAAATTTACAGACAGTCAGACTGCAATGCAGACAAAAGAAGGGAATGAGCAATGATACAGTTCTGCTGTGACATCAGCAAGCATATGGTAACTTGTGGCAAACGCAGGAGCTAGTTAGCAATTAGTATTGGTTAACCAGCTGCAGAGTAGGAGCTACTCAGCTAGTGTAGGGTAGAGGCAAAGAACATTATTCTCATGGAAGACGCACATAGACCCACCATCAACGGAATTTGGACTTTTTAACCTTGCCAGTTCATCAACATGCAGATACTATTCACCGCTTCAACAAAGTAGTCAGTAAAGTAGTAAAAATGCATATTACCGGTAATTCTGTTCATTAGTTAATAAGGTGTTTTCGTTGCAAATATATATATTAGGAAATAATAAGTCACTTCCACCACAGCTAGATAAAATACGATGGAATCAACAACAAGTCATATTAACATGTTATACCATGTTCATGCCCTGATTCATCCAAAGCCTGAGAACACGCATGCGCCTGGCACTTGTGCGCGACTCCAAATAAATTCAACAATCAAAACCACATTCATGCTTCCTTTGGCACCCTCGTCCCCGTTCTACTGACTAACATGCCCCTTTACATAAATAACACAAGACACATTCCCAATGCATTTATGTCATCCATACTAGCTCAGCACCGGCCACTGTATTAGATACAGTATGACATTATACCTTGGACGAAAGGGGGCACTCACTGAACCCATATCTGCGGGTGATGAGCTCTCGACTGCTTACAAAAGCTCGCTGACCTTATTAAAATGAAGCAGACCTGCTCTGCGCTCTGATAGGCTGGGAGGCAGATGATACTGGGACAGCCATCCAGGTGATGAAAAAGAGCGTTTCAGAAAGGTCACGCTTGTTACTATTAGGGGTGTAACGGTATACAAAAGTCGTGGTTCGGTACGTACCTCGGTTTTTAAGTCACGGTACGGTATGGTTAATAGTTAAGGGGAAAATTTTAAAAAAATGCTTGTTTCTCAACCCGTAGATAAGCAGCAATGAAAACACCAATAAATTGCTTATGGCATTTGCATTTCTGAATTCCCACAGGGGTTGTTGAAATAGTGTTGTGAGCTGGGTTTGCACAGCTAGTTTTTTTTTCACAGCAACGGTCATAGTAACACCTGGATGGTGCCTTTTCAAATGTGTGTGCATGTTAAAGTGCTGTACGTAGACACTGAGAGCCCTCTCCATAGCTGGAGAGCCTTTCGGAGACCCTCTCCGTAGCTTACGTGCGCATCCAATATTTCTTAACTATCCGTCGACGCCATGGACCTATTGGTTGACGCAACGGAGACGGCAAGGGCTGTGATTGGTCGTCTAATAAAAAAATCATTTCCTGAATCACTTCTCCGGTTTGACTTTGCACCTTAATTACTTTGTACATTGTTTACTTTTTATTTAAGAATCAAAAAAACACCAAATAAGATTTGAAAAGCTTTGGAAGTTTATTTACAACACTGCTCACATGGTTTGTAGTCAACATATAAGATAGATGGGGCGGCGAATTGTATTGCGCATCCGACATCCCGACGGAGAGCTGCTGAGCGGATTACGGAGTCGGAGTAGTATACTTTGGCTAAACGGTCCCGGTGGAACTCCGCCTTCAAGTTTTAAATTCTGCATCGCAAAACAAGCCTTTACATTCGCCATATTAACGCTATGTACACCACATTTACGAACCGCGGTACACCTCTGTAACCGCACCGAAGTGACTGTACCGTGACGGTTCGGTACAAATACGTGTGCCGTTACACCCCTAGTTACTATGGCGCCCAAACCACCAGTATGGACACAAGAAGATTCAGGTTTGTTTTTGTTCACTTTTAGAATACCTTCTAAAAGTGTCTGGGGGAAGGGCTGCCGTTTACACTACTTCAGTTTACTTATGAGAAACATTGTTTATTTGCTGTGTGACAATGCCATTACTGAGAAAGATGATGCTGTTATAATAATAATAACCTTTATTTGTATAGCACTTTTTGAAACAGGATTACAAAGTGCTTCAAAGAACAGAATAAAACATAATTAAAAGAAGTGACACACAAAAAACGAGGGTACAAGAAGTACTAACAAAAACACCATAAAATAGAGCAAAAGGAAGGGAGCAATTTGTTAAAATAATAAAACTACTATAAGAAAGCTTTTGCATTAAAAAATTGTTTTGAGAAGAGACTTAAGATGATACTGATTCAGCTTGTCTGAGATTCCCAGGCAGGGAGCCCCACAACTGAGGGCCCCGTACAGCAAAAGCCCGGTCACCTTTGGTTACAAGGCGTGATTTAGGAACAACCAGGAGACCCCTGTCCGAGGATCTCAGGCTTCCCTCAGGCTCATAGGGGACTAACAGGTCTGAAATATAACTCGGAGCCAGACCATGCAGAGCTTTCAAAGTTATCAGTAGAATCTTAAAATCAACTCTAAAAACTACAGGCAACCAGTGAAGAGAGGCAAGGATGGGAATAATATGGTCTCGTCTCCTAGAATTAGTTAAAAACCTAGCGGCAGAATCTTATACCAGCTGGAGGCGGGATGTTGCTTTCTGACTCAGCCCAGAATATAGTGAGTTACAATAATCTAAAAGTGAGTAAATAAAAGCATGGATAACCTTTTCAAGGTCTGTACGAGATACCAAGGACCTGATTTTAGTTATGTTGGTGTACATCTATAGAAGCCCATAATATAAAGGGTAAGTATTTAAGGTTTTACTGAAGTTTAGAACTGCATTTGCAGTTTAATAATACTACCACTGATACATCCGTTCATGTCTGCAGGGTAAGCCTACTCATACTTCTACAAACCACTAATAGCTGGTATCTATAAAGACTTAAAATTTCTTTACTGTATAGTAATTGTGATAACAATTATGGTAATGATATTATTCTAAGGCTTAGAATACTATTAAACACCAGTATTCTAGTATTCTTCTATACTATAGAATACTATAGTATAGAATACTATACACTGAATAGATTCAGCATGCTTGCAAATGTATGGCTATTTAAGCATGTACGTGAGGTAGATAATGCTGCTGAAATAGTGATGGAACATTGACCAGAAATGTAGGGGTAGAAAGGGTTAGAGTGAATGAGGGTGAAGGTGATGGAGAGTGAGAGGGAGAGAGGGTAAAGATGAAATGAGGGTGAGAGAAGGAGAGTGAGGGCGAGAGAATGAGAATGAGAGAGAGGGCCGTCTACCTTCCTCATGCTCCTCTTCCTCAGCGAGTGAGGACCCCTGAGCTCTGTTGGTGCAGTCCGCCTCTCGCTGCAGACTGACCACCTCGAACACAGCATCGCCCAGAGAGCCAGCCTCCAGTCTCTGACACACACACACACACACACACACACACACACACACACACACACACACACACACACACACACACACACACACACACACACACACACACACACACACACACACACACACACACAGTGGACTTAATAGATTTTACTGAAGATCCGGATAGAACAGTCTAATAGAATGCTTGAGCCTAATGACTTTATGATACTATTACAGTCTTGGTTTGTTTAAGCCTATATAAGTTTTGTTACTATTACAGTCTGTAAAGTCTATAGACGTTATGATTCTATTACAGTTACTATTACAGTCGTATGGTATGTCAAAGTCTATAGATGTTATGATACTGTTAGTATTGTAGTATCTTTCAGCCTAAAGACAGTTACCATTCTTACAGTTTGTTTAAGCCTATAGACTTTTGGTAATATTACAGTCTTATAGTCTGTTAAGTCTAAAGAAAATATTTATCTCTTTTTTTAGTCAGTTAAAAGTCTACAGAGGTTACTATTCTATTTAAGTGTTTTAGTTTGTTAAAGATTAAAGCATATAGTCTTTAAGATATTATTATAGTTTGATAAATAAGCTGGTTACACTGAAAAGGAGGAGAAGGGATAACCATCACCACTAGTGATGGGTCGGTCTCGGACGCGAACGATTCGATCAGAACCAACGATTCCCGAAGGTTAACGACGAGACCTGATTCCCAAAACAAGAGAACTGATTCTTATTTCTTTTTTCTTTTTAAACATATAACAAAAATATGGTCACGTAAATATGGTCACGTAAATAAAATATACAAACGAACAGAGCTTCATCTCCCCGCAACCTTAAATTGATTGAGTCTAAAACGTTCTCATCGATTCAGCCAATGAGAGTACTACAGCAGGTAGCAATCGCGTTGCCATGGCCCTTGGGTACACAAATAAGTCACCACCACACAAGTTAACTAACGATTGCTGTAGGCTTCAATATCATGCAAGCGCTTTATGTTTTCTTTTTATTATGTTCTACATCACAATTGCGTGCTTTAATAAAGTTTTGTTTTTCTTTACGAGTCTTGTTTGGCCTAGAGGGGAATTCGCACAAAGGTGCTGCTGCTGCTTGCTTAGGCGCTTCACTGCTTATTAGCGCTACTTGGAAGACGCCATTTAATTCTTAATGCTTACCGAACGAATCAAACGAACGAATCAAACAAATTGTGATAGTGAACGGAACTGAAAAAACTGAATCCCGGGAAATAATCGTTTTGCCCATCCCAACCACCACACTAACTCCACAATGCATTATAGAGGAGGAGGAGGAGGAGGGGTGGGGGGGTAGAAGAGGAGGAGCTCAACTATATAATACAGGAAGAAAAGTGTGTTAAAATGTCCACATTCACGCATGGACCAACTACAGGCTGGCTGAAACATTGGCCGAACTCTGAATGTAAATATGTAATAGGTGTGTTCAATGATACAGAAACATTTCTGAAGGTACCGTACCTCCTATACAGAAACAACTAAAACCAAACAGAGCAGCATCTGCATTATATTTCGAAAACATGGGGGGGAGGATACCGCAGGAAACTGTATGAATACATGAATGGATGAATTAAGAGAGCTCCAACCTGCTGCAGTTTGAGGTAGAAGGTCTCGCTGTAGCTCTTGCGGCTGAAGTACCAGAAGCGTTCATTGGCGGGGTAGACCCGGACCAGGACCTCCAGCAGGAAGCGGACTGGCTCCTGGACCTCCGTCACTACCAGGTCCACCGCCACCGTCATGTACACCTGCTTGTCTGGGACACGCGCGCACACCCACCCCCCCACATTATATATATAAACTCACACACGTACGTAACATATATAATGCACCCATATAGAAAAGACACAATGCACACACACACACACACACAGACACACACAGCATAAGCACATCACAGATACAAAAGATGACACAAAAGTGAAGGTTTCAGAATGACTAAGCACGTGCGTGCGTGCGTGAATAAGTTTGTCTGTCCACACTGGCTAAATCTCTAGGAATGATTGTAATGTTAATACTGTATAGCCAAGCACTAGATTGTAATCAAAAGGCTCTCTATTGAAAGACACAAAAATATGAACAAAAACAAGAGCGTTGTGCATTCATCACTCCCTCTCATCTACCGATCACAACTCTAATTTTCCAAGGAACAAATGTATCCTTACTGTGCGTTCACACGAAACGCGGAATTTGTCGCCCGTTCCGTGTTGTCGCCGAAATTTTGTCACGTTACAAATCATAACCTGTCGCTGTGCAAATTTGGTCGAATTTGTCGCACCACAACCACCATTGCATGTCTTTACCTTTTGTGGAAGAGGGAGAGATGTCGGAGGACCCAACGCAGTCTATTCAAATATTGTAATGACCACAGAAGATGCAGTGAATGAAGTATTGATTAGACAGAGATTTATTAGATAGGCTTACCTAATAAACCGTTGGAACACACAAGACCGGAAACCATAGCAACGCCGGTAAACAAACCCCGAGAAGCCCAATTCCTATGAGAGCTCCTGAACACTGATTGGCTGTTACGTTACACATGTCACTCAGTGGCCACGTTGAACACTGATTGGCTGTCATCACGCGAAATTCGCGTCAAAGTTGAAATATTTCAACTCGAGCGAATTTGATCAAAACTTGTCGCCGGTTTTCTCTCGCGAAAAATTTGCCCGATACGCGTCTCTCGAACACTTTGTATGGGATCTTGTCGCCCCGTCGTGTTTGGCGTGAACGCAGAGAATACTCGTATAATACCGTCTTTACATCATGACTAGTGGGGAATGATCCTGTTGCACAAAACATATACAAAGAAGGAAAAATATTATAAAAATATGTATGTTAATCCATATGAATAATACCTAACCTGTATAACAATTGGTTATAGAATAACATAAATTACAAATCATACCTTGCTTATTTATGCTTCAAGAGACCATAATTATCTTTTCCATTACATGAAACGGGAATGCGGGAAAGTAGGAGGGCTTTTCTCAAAATTAGGGTTAGGGTTAGACATTAAATGACACACAAATGTTGTTTTGTTTTTACATTTCAAATTCATATTAGAATTTAAAAAATTACATTACAGCCCTAATGTATTAGTGTTTTATGAGAACACCTAGGAAAAGCTCACCTTTAGCTGTATCTTCGTTGAGCGGCTGGAAGGCGGTCATGTTGGGGTTCCAGGTTCCCGTGATGAGGTAGCCCTTCCCATCCGAGCTCTTCCCCATTGACTCCTGAGGTCAAACACAAACATATCATGACTTCCGACGACCTTCTTGTGATTGTGATGCATGACATGTCCTGAAGGGTCCACAGGAAAACACATATCCCAATTCCAACGTTTTGTATGCGTATTGAAATAATAGGCGAGGTGTATAACACCTTTAACACTGAAGCAAGAAAGCTATTTCTGCCAGTGTTGAAGATTCATTATGACATAGTAATAATAAAAAATACATATTTGGCATCTTTCAGGACACTAAAGGTCACCTTGTATATTATACGTATAGATATATATATGTTATTATAAAAATCTGTGTGTGTCAAGGGTTCTGCTCAGTGCTCACCATGTCCAGCAGATGCATGTCACTGTTCCGGACCTTCTGTCCTGGAGACAGCAGCATCCCGAAGCATCTGCAGAGAGACACAGGAGACCAGAGACAGGAATAAGCCTTATAACACCAATGTACAAACCATGACCAACGCAACTTGTTTTTTAGAGACATACTGATGTCACAACAGTCACAAGTGTCACGTATAGTCACATCTGTTATCTGTTGATCAGTGATATCACAACAGTCTGATCCAAACAGGGACACAAAAGTAAATTTTCAATATATAGAGTGACTTCAACAGTCTGATATGTACAGTGATGTCACCAGTTCATAATTGTACACAGTGATCTCACAATAGTCGCATATATATATTTATTACACGGCTCTTCTCAATGCTGTGGAACGCTTCGTTCACTTGCCTGGGCCCTTCAAAACCTCCGGCGGTGAATTATATTTGATAATTCACTGCTGTCAAGGAAAGTGGATATTTTGCCGTCCTTCTTATCACTCCGCAAGTAGTCTAGTAACTTATTAACCCAGTGTACTCCGTTGCTAAGTGACGTCAACTTCTTTGGCGGACTATTTCTCTGCTGATCAACACTACGAATGCTGGGAACAAATAAATTGTAAAAAGAAAAACCGTGTGAAGTTTTGTTTTTCGTTTTGGCAAGTAGTCGTTTAATAAGCAGGATAATGTATAGAACGTCGCTGGTCATAATACACAGGCAGCGCACACGGAACCACACACAGAGCGCGCGCACACACACACACACACACACACTTTGTCTATGGTCAAAATCAAAACAACTTACAGTGACAGCGGCCACACATATCCCGCCTCTTGCGAACTTAGACCCTACACCATAATCCGCCCCTTCCCGTACAAGCACACCACCCTAAACCCCCCGTTGATTCTACTGATGTCTAAACGACATTGATGTCCGCATATAAAGCATTAAGTATGAATCACCCTCAAGGTAGAATCTCCTGATATACAAATGCGGCAAAAATGTGTGAAAACGGCTTAGAAGTAGACAATTATTATGCTTGCTTCTTAACGTAAGGAGGAAATTATTATGCTTGCTTCATTACGTAATAGGTGAACCAGTATGTTAGTCTTTGTAACACTATAGACAAAATTATTATTTTATGTGCTCAGAAATTTTGTTACATTATTGACTGGGGTTTCTACGGAACCCGTGAATGGTTAGTGAAGGGAAGTATCTGGTGCTCACGAGAAAGTACCTGGTGCTCACGAGAAAGTAACTTGTGGGCACGAGAAAGTAGGCCTATCTCGTACGCATATCACTGGCTGTGAGTGAGTGAGTGAGCTGAGTGAGTGTGTGTGTGACGTCAGCGAGTGAGTGGACAGGCGAGGACAGCAAGCGGTAGCGTGCGTGTCAGTTTAGTGAAGTAATGAACGAGTCCGGACGTGTGTAAGAATAAAGTACCCAGCCTGTCAAGAATCTTTGGCCGCTTCACTCCGACCATATTCCGACCTATAAACAGGCCCACTGCCGGTCGAAGTGAAGGGTGTTGCACCCGAGAGAGCATTGGCCCTGGAGGGAACGTCTCCCCTGTGCTCCTCGGTCTGGGAGCCAACAGCAGGATGTTGCAAAACTAATCATTTCATAGTTGGAGGCAAGAGATTATACGCGCTCCAATAGTGCTAGATAAAAATAAAGCACATTAATTTGAATGACTTTAGCTTGTGTGTGCCCGTGATAAATCACACACAAGCTAAAATCATTTAAACGAATGTGCTTTATTTTTATCTTGCACTATTGGAGCACGTACAGTCAGGTCCATAAATATTGGTACATCGACACAATTCTAATCGTTTTGGCTCGATACACCTCCACAATGGATTTGATATGAAACGAACAAGATCTGCTTTAACTGCAGCAGTCAGCTTTAATTTGAGGGTATTTACATCCAAATCAGTTGAACGTTGTAGAAATTACAAAAGTTTGTATCTGTGCCTCCCACTTTTTAAGGGACCAAAAGTAATGGGACAAATTAACAATCATAAATCAAACTTTCAGTTTTTAATACTTGGTTGCAAATCCTTTGCAGTCAATTACAGCCTGATGTTTGGAATGCATAGACATCACCAGACGCTGGGTTTCATCCCTGGTGATGCTCTACCAGGCCTCTACTTTAACTGTCTTCAGTTCTTGCTTGTTCTGTTGGGGAATTTTCCCTTCATTTTTGTCTTCAGGAAGTGAAATGCATGCTCAATCGGATTCAGGTCAGGTGATTGACATGGCCATTGCATAACATTCCACTTCTTTGCCTTAAAAAAACTCTTTGGTTGCTTTCGCAGTATGCTTCGGGTCATTGTCTATCTACACTGTGAAGTGCCGTCCAATGAGTTCTGAAGCATTCGGATGAATATGAGCAGATAATATTGCCTGAAACACTTCAGAATTCATCCTGCTGCTTTTTCCAGCAGTCACATCATCAATAAATACAAGGGAACTGGTTGACACTAACGGTTGCCCGCTTGCCCGGGGCAACTAAAAGTAATATTTGGGCAAGTTGAGATTGATTTCTGGTTGCCCGAACGGGCAAGTGGATTTTGGGTGGATGTTAATATAAAGGCTTTTTATCCAAGTATTTATCAAAATCACACAAAATAGATGAATTTGCAATTGATCAGCGCGCTGTCTTCTCTTTCTTCGGACAGCGAGTTAACAGACACGCATCGCTTCAGTGCGAATATAGCCCCGCCTTCTGTCACTCACTCGCAGTGCGGTCTCTGGCAGTGATTCGACTGTGTTAGCTAAAGGTTAACCAACACAGCTAGCATCTCAAGTGCAGTGCCTGCGCGACAAGTTTAGGTCGAGAAGGAAAATGGAGAAGTGATGAAGGAGTACGGTTTGGAAGTACTTTGGATTAAGGCAATTTACCAAGGAAAGTCAAATGCAAGAACACGGTTTTGGGTTTCATAACTGTGCACATGCACAGCAATAGCGATCTTTTCACAAAATTGGACCTGCACAAACTATATATTAAATGAAAGCTGAGCCTCCACTTATTCCGACAGTCCAAACCATATCATTCTGTGACTAAAACTCACAAATAACAACTTAAGAAGAAAGGTCCCCTTTTCTTTTAACAACCAAAAATGAGGTTTTACCTTTGTGATTTTTGTCCACAAAGTTGATCCTGATCGCATAAAACCACCACAAACAGATAAACCAGTGTCTGGGCCAAATTTCGCAACTAAACATGGTATTTGCAATCAATGACTTACAGAAGGTTTCTTAGGAAAAAGGTAAATTGCATTCAATCAGAACACACAACACAATCTTCAGCACAATCTAGTGGCCATATGTGTATTTGCGAGTGTTTGGCTGGGTGTCATACGATTATATTTACCCTGAAGTTTAAATAGGTGTCAAGAGTCAAAATTGTAAGATATCTTCCTTTATTTGTGTATCATAGTAAGACAGCGCTACCAACTGATAACGACCAACTGATGAGTATTTCAGGTGGAAATGTTATCTTTCACTTATGCCGTGTTCTATGGCTTTATTCACTTTAACCAAGTAGGCCTATTATCCACATTGAATATTTCACTTGCACAACAATCTTTCTATTGTCACCAAGATGACATTATAGCCCATGCAGTTCTGGAGATATACTATATTGACTTTGGGTAAGTTCTTTTAAAAAAAATAACAGTTTTCCCCTGATATCGAAGATAGTACAGAATATAGATTTTTTCCAGGTATAGTATCGAAGGTAGAAAATCCAGTATCGTGACTGGCAACACTACTACAAACGCGATTGTGATTATTAATTTAGACCTAGAAGTAACATTAAAGTTAAAAAGACATATCTTTGCTACTACCTTGGACATTTAGTAATGTACATTTGCATAAAATCATGCAGGTCTACATATAACTGGCCGATAGCTTTAATCGATTGCAACGGTGGACTGAAATAACCATTCGATTAATAAGTAAACAAAAAGAAGTTTGTTCTTTTTAAACACAACATGTGTGGAGTAGGGTTGCTGCGGTATACGGTATTACAGGTGTTACCGGTGTTGAGGCCAACACCGATTACTCGGTGTTTCACACCGGCAAGTTTTTTTTTTTTTTTTATTTATAAAAAAAATGTGTAGAATAGGCCACAGTTCTGCTCTGTGCAGAATTGGCGTGCCGAAAATAGGCGCGCTTCCTTACAAGACCGGTAACCATAGCAACACTGGTAAACAAACACTGCGAAGCCCAATCCCTACGAGAGCTCCCCGCTAGATCCCGCGCTACGGCCATCCCGAGGCGCACAGAGCTGTTGGCCGTGATATTATATATACAATTATATTATACAATTATATATAGAACGTTATAAGACGCTGTCACTGAGAATTGGCGCGCTGCCAGATGCTGTCACAGAGTGTGAGAGGAGAGTTGACGGAGAAGATGGCGGTTGACCTAGTTTCAAAGTTTATACCGTTTATACTCTGTAATACTGGTGTTGACACGAGCGTATTACTCAAGTGTGAAAATGTCCACACTGCAGCAACCATAGTGTGGAGACTAACATTCAGCTTCAGTCTGAGATAATTTGAGTTTTCTGAGCCCCCCGAAACCAGGCCGGGCACCTGGCAAATAGAGGCCCTGAACCTCACATTTGGGCAAGTTGAACATGACCTGTACTTGCCCGATTGGCAAGTGCTTTTGTCGTGTTCTTGAAGAAAGTAGTTTAAACCGGATCGCTTTTATGTGCTTAAAATACGTTAACAACCAGTGTGCGAAATACCAGTTTTTTTGCGCAATACCGATCTAAATTTGTCAATATGCATTAGGCCTATCATTACAATATTTCATGAATGCGGGCCAAGACAATCAGTCTATAGCCTACATGACATCACACACGCACACACTAAGCCTTTTTGTTAATCCGACATAGTATTCATAGCAACAATGACATAGGAGGTTGCATTGGCTAAAGTTGGTTGGATATACGTTGTTTTATAACAAGATGCAAAGTTGCCAAAATCTTCCACAAATCCTGAGTTAGCAAGGTGCTTCAGACGTCCCTTATATTTTTGCCTTTCAAGATCATTGCGTGATGTTTCCTCACTGGCTGTTTTGAAATGGTGTGCTAGTGCAGGGAAATCTTTTCATACTGAAATAACTGTTTTAAAGCTGCTGGCAAGGAACCCATCTGATTGTGAATCTTTGACCTATTTTCAGATTTCCATGTTGAGCTTGGCAGCTGCTTCTCTAAGCAATCTTCCTTTGCGTTCCTGGTTGACTGATTGTAAAGGGAGTATAACTTTGAAATAGCGAACTCAAACTGATTAGTGCCAGCCACTTCTTTAAGAGCATCTTTGACAGCCAGTTCTAATCTATGCACCAGGCAGTGAACAGACTGGACGTTCGGAAACTTTTCCTTGAGTCTAACGACA
The DNA here is from genome assembly GCA_900291075.1 of Melanogrammus aeglefinus. NCBI lineage: Eukaryota > Metazoa > Chordata > Actinopteri > Gadiformes > Gadidae > Melanogrammus > Melanogrammus aeglefinus. Next base: position 36,688 of record OLKM01001271.1, on the reverse strand, counting down.
AGTCCACTGGCTTTTCCTGTCGGCACCGCAGCTCCATCGGTGGCAATGCTTATCAGGTGCGTCTTCAAAAATGTATCATCCATTCCCGCTTTAAGTAGACTCGCCGTCATCGAGTTAAAAATGGATTCAGCATCGACCCCATCTGTAAGTTCCACTAGATCCAGGGAAACATTCTCTACATTCCTCTTGATGCTATCACATCTTACATAGAGTATTAGATAGGCCCTGCCATGAATGGTGCTTTCGTCAATTGTGATTGACACCCGTGAATCCATTTCTTTCACACTGCAGACAAATTTGCGGCGCATTTCCTTGGCACCGTGACTGTATTTCTGCGCATGCATGGTCAGATTTTTGGATATTACAAACTACGGCTCCATTTAGCGCCTGCATTGTCATTAGTGGGTTGAGCTTTTTGTAGGATAGCCTTTCTTTTGCCACGGTGTAAGCTGTTCTGAACGAGACTGTGGTTGTCTTGAGTAACTCTGACTGTATGTCAATGAACATGTTCGGGAGGGTGTCTTTCCCTTTCATCTGCACTATTTCCACTGACCTTGTGTGGGCCTGGCTGGCCCTGTGTTTGTATATTTCTTTCCGTAGCCTCTTTGCTTCAGAGCTCGTAACATCACCATTGATCCATTCTTCTGCGAGGTGTACACCCGGTCCCTTTTCTGACAGTAGCAACGTTTTTGCAATTCTACAGACTAAACACCCCAATTTTCCTGCCTTAATGTCAAGCCAAGCATTGCAATCTTTCCATTCGCCTACCTGCTTCAGTGTCGAAGTCACTTGTGCTAGCAACAGTAGTAAAGTTACCGCAGCACCTGCTGCATCTTGGGAGCACTTAGCCTCAACTTCACGTTGTTCTTTTCTGGGGAGCCCGGTGGGAGAGGATCCTCTGTTCTTGCCACTGTGCTAGCTGTACCAGCATCGTCTTTAGGCTCCTCTTCATCTCCGAGTGCCACCTTTTTGGATGTGAATCCAAAGTGTGTGAGTGATACATTCACATGCTTTCGCTTGCTAGCCATTTTTAGTATAACTCAACATAAGTCTTTATTCTGTTTGGCGCGCATGGCTAATTTGCATAGAGCACAGGACTGGCTGTCTCCGCTTGGCAAAAAATAGCACATTAGTTGTGAATAAATGTTTTGAAATCTGAATACATGGTGAGCATTAAACATTAAAGTGACCATTAATATACTGTATATATAAAAAATATTTATTTTTTTTTGACAAAATTTGAGACCCCCTCAAATTTTGCTTTTGAGGCTTTCAGGAGGGCTCATGGGTCAATCGGGGGGGTCGAGCCCCCCCAGACCCCCCGTATTTCGCACACTGGTAACAACCCCTGAGTTCCATTGGCAGCCATACATCCCCATGCCATCAACATGGATCATGAGCAGTTCCTTATCTTCTCCATACTCTTCATCACTCTGGTACAAGTTGATCTTTGCCTCATCTGTCCATAGGATGTTGTTCCAGAACTGTGAAGGCTTTTTTAGATGTTGTTTGGCAAACTCTAATCTGGCCATCTTGTTTTTGAGGCTCACCAATGATTTACATCTTGTGGTGAACTCTGTATTCACTCTGGTGAAGTCTTCTCTTGATTGTTGACTGATTGTTGACAGACATTCACCGACCTGCTAGCGAGTGTTCTTGATCTGGCCAACTGTTGTGAAGGGTGTTTTCTTCACCAGCGAAAGACTTCTTTGGTCATCCACCACAGTTGTTTTCCATGGTCTTCCAGGTCTTTTAGTGTTGCAGAGCTCACTGGTGCGTTCTTTCTTTTTAAGAATGTTCCAAACAGTTGATTTGGCCACACCTAATGTTTTTGCCATCTCTCTGATGGGTTTGTTTTGATTTTTTAGCCTAATGATGGCTTGCTTCACTGATAACTCTCATATTGAGAGTTGACAGCAACAGATGCCAAATGCAAATAGCACACTTGAAATGAACTCTCAACCTTTTATCTGCTCCTTGTAAATGGGATAATGAGGGAATAACACACACCTGGCTAAGGAACAGCTGAGTAGCCAATTCTCAGATTACTTTTGTGGGAGTCACATAGACAAACTGTTGTAATTCCTACACTGTTAACCTGATTTGGATGTAAATACCCTAAAATTAGAGCTGAAAGTCTGCAGTTAAAGCGCATCTTGTTTGTTTCATTTCAAATCAATTGTGGTGGTGTATAGAGCCAAAAAGATTAGAATTGTGTCGATATCCCAATATTTATGGACCTGACTGTATACTCTCTTGCGCCCCGCCTCCAACTACGAGATGGTTAGTTACACCTTTCCTGCTGATGGCTCCCAGACCGAGGAGCACAGGGGAGACGTTCCCTCCAGGCCCGATGCTCTCTCAGGGAAAACACCTTTCACTTTGACCGGCAGTGGGTCTGCTTATAGGTCTCTCGGGGAAAATACCTTTCACTTTGACCGCCAGTGGGTCTGCTTTATACGGCCTTACCACCATGGGCACGCCCGATCTCGTCTGACCTCGGAAGCTAAGCATGGTCGGGCCTGGTTAGTACTTGGATGGGAGACCCCCTGGGAATACCAGGTGCTGTAAGTGGTGTCGGGTGGTGGTCAATAGGTGGCACTCTTCACTCTGGCCTTAACATCAATCCCGATGCCCCAGTGCAGTGACAGGGATACTGTGCTGCGGAAGGCGCCGTCCTTCGGAGGAGACGTAAAACCGAGGTCCTGACTGACTGAGGTCATAAAAGATCCCAGGGCAATTATCGCAAAGAGTAGGGGTTTCCCCGGTGTCCTGGCACAACCAGGCTCATTCAATCTGGCCCCCTAATCATCCTCCTGTATAATTGGCTGAGTCATTAATTCCCTCACTCTCCACCTCAAGCTGGTGTATGGTGAGCGTTCTGGCGCATATTGGCTGCCGTGCATCACCCAAGTAGGTGCTACATACTGGTGGTGGTTAGTGAGGTCCCCCCTTCACTGTAAAGCGTCTTTGAGTGTCTAGAAAAGCACTATATAAATTCAATCCATTATAGGTCGAAATATCTTATGGGCCGGAATGTGGTCAGAATGAAGCGGCCACCGATTCTTTACAGGCTGGGTACTTTATTCCACGGGCGTAAGTGATCTCAGCTTTGGTAGGGACACTTTACAGACGTAACCCAAAATCACTACGTAGACTGCAAACTTGAAATGAACAATAAATACTTTTTTAAAATATAATCTAGATTTTCATGTGCATTTATCCACATTTATTGTAGCCTACTGCAAAAAAGGTTCTGAAGCGAATAACGTGGAGGCAGGTCAGAAGTGGGCGTGTGCTCCAGAGGTTCAAGTGAATATTTAATCGGTGCTCGTGCCCATCGTCCAAGGTATACGAACCGAGGGGCTTCTCACCGCAGATACTTTCTCCTGCGCACCGGAAACTTTCTCCTGCACGCCAAATACTTTTTAGTTCCTGTTCCCCTGGTTGGGGGAGGTGAGGGGTTGAAGGTACCCCACGACCATACCAGAAGGATCAAAGTTCACTCTCATTGACCTTTGATCTATGACTCTTCATTGTGTGACTGTTTTTTTGAGTGCAATGATCTCCAACAAACATTGCATCGCCGATAGAGAAGCCCCCTACCTCTCGATGGCCAGCTCCTTATTACACATCTGCTGCACTGAGATCAAAACCTTCTTCTGGACGCCTTGGCGCAGCTTGAAGTAGAACTTGTCTCGGTCTTTAGGAACAGCACTTGAGGAGTGGGTACAGGACAGAAGAGGTTAAATGTCACGACGGAAATGAAAAACGTTTTTTGTGACATGGCCCTGCCTCTCATTCCCACAAAAAATAACATTGATAACACAACTCTATATGCTCTGTTTGCATAATGTGGCAACCCGGGCCGGGCCAATTAAGGACATGCAGAGCACCTGAGGAACAAGTGGAGAAGCAGGCTTAAATAGCCTGCTTCTCCACTCATTCAGGGCTCTCCCAGCCATGGAGCTCCTGTACGGAGAGACCGGACCTCGTGGGTGACGGGAATTTCACCCACGGGGGATAGGACCGTCGATTCCTCCCAGGTTTTTTCGTTGTTGTATTATTTTTAGTATGTTTGTTTGATTTTGGATTAAACATGCCTTTTTGGCTTTTGCCCAGCAAAGTTGTGTCCTGTTTCGGGAGGTGGTGGTGGTTCGCTCATCGTGCCGGGTTACCACAATATACAACGGATGCAACAAAGCAATTTCATTCACTATTTATTAGCTAGAGGTGTAACGATACACGTATTTGTACCAAACCTTCACGGTACAGGCACTTCTGGGTGGTTACAGAGGTGGACCGCGGTGCGTAAATGTGGCGTGCATATAGCGTTAATATGGCCAATGTAAAGGCTTGTTTTGCGATGCGTAATTTAAAACTTGAAGTCGAAGTTGCCGCCGGACCGTTTAGCCAACTCAACTCCGTAATCTGACTCCGTAACTGCAGAGACCTCTCAAGCATTCGCAGTTCTCCGTCGGGATGTCGGATACGCAATGCAATTCGCCGCCCAATCTGTTGTATGTTGACCACAAAAAGTAGTTTTGTAAATAAGCTTCCAAAGCTTTTCAAATATTATTTGCTGTTTTATTGGTCCTTAATGTGCAAAGTAAATAATGTACAAAGTAAATGAGGTGCAAAGTCAAACCAGAGAAGTGATTCCGGAAATGATTTTGTTAGAGGACCAATCACAGCCCTTGCCGTCACTGTTGCGTCGACGGATAGTTAGAAAATATTGGATATGCACGTAAGCTACGACAGGCTGTCCGGCTACAGATAGGGCTTTCCGTGTCTACTTTCAGCACTTTGACATGCATTTGAAAAGGCACCATCCAGGTGTTACCATCACTGTTGCTGTAAAAAAAAAAAAAATCCTAATTGTACAGTTGGATACCAGAATTGTGCAGACTACAATAACTTTCAGCTGGTTGACTGAGGAGGACAAATGCTAGCATATGTCTAACGGTAGTTCTATCCTACAACTAACACTTTCATATTTCCTTAAGTAAACTACAGATCAGGTGACCCCACAGAGGTTCAAGAGTCGATGCTGACCTGTAGTTACCCTTGCTGTCGTCCTCCTTGACCTCCAGAGAGACGGTGAAGGTATAGAGGTCGTTGTCGGGGGAGGAGGGGAGAGTCTGGTCCCGGACATCGGTTGGGGGCCGCGACGAACGCTTGAAGGCCGTGGAGAAACTGTAAAGGATGCGGCAAACCTGGGAAGACACAAAGGCTAACGTTCAATGATTCATGTTAGTATGTTGACATAAGCTCGCTAGCTTACTTTAATTTATTTTTTGATTCTTGTTTCTTTATTCCTACCTTACTACCGTATGTATTTTTATATTGATATGTGATTTTTGTATACTGCTGCAAAAACCAAACTCCTCTTGGGGATGCATAAACCCATGTATCCACCTCCATCTATCAATTAGGCAAGCTGGACTTTGAGATGGTACCCAAAACTACAATACCCAAGTCACACTATGAACAGATTGCTCTTAAATGAAATGTGTAAGACAGAATGCTGTTGAACGAGGCCGTTGAACCTACGGCCTCCTTGATGTGGCAGGAAAAGACGTGGATCTGGAAGTCTTCAGAGCTGCGGTAGCTCTCTGTTAAGGAGAAGCAGTCGCTCTCCACTGAGTCCTCCCAGCCCCGGGCGCAAAACAGCACCTTGTAGATGGGGAAGGAAGAAACCTCAGTCCCAGAGGACTGCTCCACGATCCTGGAGATGACACAAGAGAAGGCAAGGTAGATTTATTAATGTAGGCCATTCAAACACAAGGCATATTGCTTTACAAAGGAAAGAAAAACATTGGAAGAAACACCCATTCTGGCAGAATTTGACTGCAAAGTAGTGTTGGATTTTCTAACTTCGGTACAATACCTTGATATCCATATTGGATACAATTTTTGATACCATGGGGAAGACAAAAAAAAGATTCTTGTACAAGTAAATTATTCAATGTGGAAACTAATTGGTTAGAGTGGATAAAGCTAAAACACAGCATAAGTGGTAGATTACATTTCCACCTGAAATCATTATCAGTTGGTCATTATCAGTTGGTAGCCCTTTATACTATGAGACACAAACAGGTAGATAATCTTGAGTACCGATTGTAACATTTTGACACTTGACCCCTCAATTGAAAGTTCAGGAGAAATATAATTGAATGACACCAAGCCAAACACTCACAAATACAGCATATGGCCACCCTGATAGCGATGAAGGCCATGTGTTCTGATTGAAGGGAATTGACCTTATTTCCTCAGAAACCTTCTCTTTAGTCATTGATTGTAAACATCATGTTTAAGTTAAAACATTTTTTTAGAACAACCATTTTTGGTTGTAAAAAGAAAAGGGGAAGTTCTTTCTTGATTGGTTATTTGTGAGTCTTAATCATAGAGTGATATAGTTTGGACTGTTGGAAACAGTGGAGGCTCAGCTTTCATATAATGAATAGTTTGTGCAGGTCAAATTTTGTGAGAAAGATTACAATTGCTATGCCTGATCAGTTATGGAACCCAAAACCTTGTTCTTGCATATGGGTTAACATGTTTCTTTTGAATTGCCTTGGGAATTAGCCTCAATGCCAAGTCTAAACAGCAAACCTGACGTTTTCATTCGCTCCCAAAAGCAGTAGCGGAGGCGCTGCACTTGACATGCTAGTTGTGTGTGCTAACCTAACACAGAGCATTGAGACTAGTGCACTGCCAGAGACCGCGAGTGAGTGACAGACAGGGGGGCTATGTTGGCACTGTAGCGATGCGATGCGTGTCTGTTAACTCGCTGTCGGAGAGAAAAGAGTGAGAAAGCGCAGCTGGTATTTTCGTTTTGATAATGCAGAGACTGATTATTGAAAGCGTTTAAAAAATTAACTCCTCCGTGATAAATTCAAGACTTTGAAAATTAAATTCAATACTTTTAAGGCCTTCATTTGGGAAAATTAAACTGAATTCTTTTTTAATACTTTTGAGACTCCGCGGGTACTCTATAAATACATGAAAAACACAAAATAACATTTAGAGTCTAGACAAACAGGGACTGAGAGGGAGGGAGTAAATAAAAATATAAAATACTTTAAAAGGAGTTAATAAAAAAAGACAACAGCAGTGACAACTTGAGGGGACATAAGTGCTGACTTATGGAGACCACGGACGGGAGAGTGAACATTAACTTGTGTGTTTAAATGTGTTAAGTTATGGGGCTGACGGAATGTTCATACGGAATGTTAACTGGTAGGGACAGTGACTATATGGAGTATAAACTTTGTGGGGACCTACCGGACGGAGCCATGGGGACCGTTGGGGACATGCAGGATAACAGGGATGGGGATGGCACTCTCAGCCCGCAGCGTAGCCATGGCCCTCTGGGCCTGGACCTCGTTGCGGGGGGCTTTTACCCAGGTGCAGCCCAGGTAGGACAGCTTGCTGAACTGAACACTGTCTTCCTCAGGAGCCTCCGGAGTGGTCATCATGGGAACTCCTGAAGCATCTGCAGTAAGAGTTGTAGTGCTTTCATGTATTCTACAACCATAATAGTATTAGTATTCAAATCAAAATATTGTCATCGCCAAAACATAAAAGTATCTGGGTGTGTTACTTGACTCCACGTCACTTACCGTGAACACACCTCTAAGTTAACTAAAAAGTTAAATCAGAAACTACAGTATATGTATATAACAAGATTAGACCATACCTATCCTCTACTGTTTCCAAAACCTACCTGCATGCGATTGTATTCTCAACCATTTCCTACTGTAAACCAATATGGTCTCTCACCACCAAGGAAGATACTGAACCCATCGCACGGCTATAAAACCAAGCTTTAAAGATCCACAGCAATCTTCCAAAATGGAAACACCACTGCACTGCACCCACTCAAATACACGCTCTGTCCTTTCAAATTTTTATTTCATGCCATCACATTTTATTTTCAACTCCAACACAGCACCTCACAAACACTCATCTCCCTCTTACCAACACATAACATGCCCCAAGTGCGAGTCACTAGATCCGTCTCCATGGCCCTCCACCCAGTGCCCGCATACAATAACGGCTATGGGCAGAGGTCCTTCATCCATACTTTCACCAAAGTCTGGAATGGCATTCCCCATCACATTAGAGTATTACAATCCATTAGGGTTGCCGCTGTGTGGACATTTTCACACCGAGTAATACACTCGTGTCAACACCGGTATTACCGAGTATAAACGGTATAAACTTTGAAACTAGATCAGCCATCTTCTCCGTCAACCCTCCTCTCACACTTGGTGACAGCGTCTGGCAACGCGCCAATTCTCGATGACAGCGTCTTATAACATGCTATATATAATAGTATAATATAATTTTAATCGATAATATCACGGCCAAAAGCTCTGTGCTCCCCCGGAGGGCCGTAGCGCGGGGAGCTCTCATAGGGATTGGGCTTCGCGGGGTTTGCTTACCGGCGTTGCTATGGTTACCGGCCTTGTGTGTTCCAACGGTTTATTAGGTAGCCTATCTATTATTATTACATTTTTATTTTCTTAATTATAATTATATTATTCATTTTTACTGAATTTCTTTTTTATTACTGGAAAAAAAATAAAAATAATAACTCTGTTGCCGGTGTGGAACACCGAGTAATCGGTGGTCTGAAGGGACTTCCGCTCTCGCCTATATCCGGCTCAAGCAGACCGCTGACCATTCTCCCGGCGGCCACCTTGAACGGAGTCACGGATCTATTCACGGACAACTTTCCCCTTATTTAAGGACATGTATACCTTTATATGTAAGTCTGTTATTATTCCAGTAGCCTTTTGAGTACTCCATTTATTTACATTGCTTACATTTACATTTGCTTTTCCTGTATTTTAATCCGTAGGACTGTATCATCGTTTGTGATTAAAAACATAAGTCAATCATATCGAGGAGTTCTCTTCATTGTCCTCAACACCGGTAACACCGGTAATACCGTATACCGCGGAAACCCTACAATCCATCACACAGTTCAAAAAAGCTTATAAACTGTTACTCCTCACCACATATACTTGCAAACACTGACTTATATAGATCACTGTCTGTGCTCAGTCTGCTGTCTATATGATTGTACTACTGATGTCTGACGTGCTATGTCCCTGTTATGTGTTGTATGTAAATGTGACGTGTGATGTGCCTTGTCCCTGTTGCATGTTGTGCTGCAGAACAGGAACCTGCTAGAAAACAGCTATTTTACTGAGACAGGCCCATTTTAAATTGTAACTTTGTTACTTTTAATACTTTCCTGTATAATAAATAAAAAGAAAGTAGTTAAACTTAAAAATGATGGTTAGTTTAGCTATCATTTACTTTCAGAATGTCATATACTGTAAGTAAAGCCAAGTAGGAAAAATTTGAATCTAATATTGCCGGTTCCCCCAGATTTCTAAAAATTGCTAAATTAAGCAATGAAACAATGTAATCATAGCATAAACTTCACCTAAATTCATCTTCAAATAACTTCAGTTTAACTTCACATTAAAAACACATTTTTGACAAATAGCACAATGCCCCCTCTGTCCACATTCTGACAGAGGGTAATGTGGATAGTTCCTTTGCAGTATTTAATAAAGCTATTTCTGAAAGGCCCCGTTTCAGCTGAAGTTTTAATAATAAAAGGCCAAAAAGGATTGTACTGATTTGTTGAATTAATGGACGACACATGTCATCCAATTAATCACATGACCAGGAAGTCACAACAAAGGTGCTGTTCTGCTCAGCAGCAGGGAACACTGACTCCTGTGTTGGAGAGGGTGATAAACAGGTTACAGAGCGACAGAGAGACAGATACAGAGAGCGGGAAAGAGCCAGAGACAGACTAAAAAAGAGAGAACGAAAGAGAGGAAATGAGAAAGAGAGGAAGGGAGAAAGACAATGTTGTGCCTGAATGTGTTCATTGAACGATAGTTCATCAACTCGTTCATATTTTGGGCGAACGTGAACTGAACGTACTGTATTACTGCCTTATGAACATTACTGTGAACTCGTTCATTCTGGTGACTGTGAACGGCACAGTCACTCTGTTTAACTTCGTTCAATAGGAGGGTTATTTGTTTATCAACACGGCGGAGGCGCGCGCAGAACGCCGTGTTGTTTGACCGGTTTCCATCGTTATCCCTGTGTGGTTAATTTGCAGTGGTGGTGTTGTCAGCTTACTGTTACATTAGTAAATTAACAATTCATTACGAGATTTTACATCAACAACTCAAAACTTATAATAACACTGTCAAAAAGGCACGAATTTCCCATTTCTCACAACTCATCACCATCAATAAAAACAACCCCCAGTTCCTCTTCTCCACTTTTGATATTTTAACAGGTGCCATTTTAAATTCTAATAACGTTTTTATGACACCGACAAATGATCTTTGTGAGAACTTTGCAGACCACTTCAGAACCAAAATCAAGGACATCAGATCCAGCCTTTCATCCCATCAAGTTTTATCTTTTAACACTGAACTGTTGTCCTTGCCTGAGGAAACACTGGAGAGTTTTGCCCTGGTTGATGCCAGGACGCTTGGTCGAGTTTTCTGCCAAGTAAACCCAACAACCTGCCTTTTAGATCCCATTCCCACATCACTCCTAAAAGCGTTTTATGGATTCTTTGAGAAACAGTTTTTAAACATCATGAATTGCTCTCTTCAGACGGGTGTCTTCCCCACCGCCTTTAAAACGGCAGTGGTGCAGCCTCTTCTGAAGAAGAGCAACTTAGATCCAAGTGTTTTTAATAACTACCGACCTGTATCCAACTTACCATTTTTAAGTAAAGTTTTAGAAAAACTGTTTTTTAACCAAATTAATGATTTTTTAAACCGAAAGAACATTTTAGAGAAACATCAGTCTGGTTTTAGGAAATACCACAGTACCGACCGAGACAGCACTTTTAAAGATTTTAAACGACATCAGGTGGAATTTAGATAATAAAAAGCTCATAGTGTTGGTTCTACTGGATCTAAGGGCAGGTTTTGATACAGTAGACCATCACATTTTATTAAATAGGCTTCGACACCTGGTGGGCCTCTCTGGTACTGTTCTTAACTGGTTTTGTTCTTATCTCACAGACCGATGCTTTTATGCAAGTATGGATACATGTTCCTCGGAAATCTATGAGATTGGATGTGGGGTTCCCAAGGGTCAATTTTAGGTCCACTTCTTTGTAATCTGTACATGCTGCCCCTTGGGGACGTCATCAGGAGACACGGCATCAGCTTCCATAGTTATGCTGACGATACACAACTGTACATCGCCGTGTCCCCTGATGACACAGGCCCAATTGATGCTCTTTTTAACTGCATCTTAGACATCAAGTCATGGATGGCAGAGAATTTCCCACAGCTCAACCAGGACAAAACAGAGGTTTTAGTTATAGGTCCTGAAGGCCAGAGAGAGAAACTTTTACCAAAACTACAAGATTTTAAACCAACTAAATTAGTAAAAAATCTGGGCGTGATTTTGGACTCTGAGCTGAATTTTCTTCTGCATATAAAAAAATATGACAAAAATAGGTTTTTATCATCTTAAAAACATAGCCAGAGTCCGCCCGTTTCTCTCTCAGGCCAGTACGGAGGTGCTAATGCATGCTTTTATCACCTGTCGATTAGATTATTGTAATGCCCTGCTCTCTGGTCTTCCCAAAAAGTGTATTTTAAATCTCCAATTATTACAAAACTTGCGCCCTCTTATTTAGCTGACCTGCTTTTACCATATCAACCCTCGTGGACCCTGAGGTCCTCCGGCAGTAGCCTTTTATCAATACCAAAACCCAGAACCAAAACTCACGGTGAGGCGGCATTTAGCTACTATGGCCCCCACCTGTGGAACAGCCTGCCAGAGAGCCTCAGTGCCGCAGAGACAGTTGATATTTTTAAGGGAAAGTTAAAGACACACCTTTTTAGTCAGGCTTTTAACTAGATTTTAAATTCTTCTTACATTCTTATGTGGTTCTATTTTATGGTTCTGCTTTTACCTTGCTTTTAAAGATGTTATTAACCTTAAATATTTTTTTTTGTTTTACCTATCATTTTATTTATTATCTTGCATATTTTTATCCTCTTAAGCTGTTGACTCTGTTTTGCTTATTTCTTCATGGCTTGTATCCTATCTTATGTTTTAAGTTTTTAGCTCAACTCCAGTTTTCCTCAGGGGGGTCCTCCACGCTGGGAGCTGTGTCAGAGCTGCTGCTGGGGGGCGCTGTCCCTGGGTCCTTTCGGCTCGGCTGGCTATGGTCTGTAGGGTCGGGGGACCTGGGCGTTGGTGCCCCCTGTGGCACGGCCTGCGACTCCTCCCAGTGTGGATGGCCCCAAAGATAACGCTTCCTCAATCCTCAATCCTCAGTGTCATGCCATGTCTCCCTAGTGTGAGTAATTAAGAGTGTGTGTGCGTGTGTATGTGAGCATGAGCGTGTGTGTGGGAGGGGCTGAAATTGAAATTGTGTTGCCTATGTTCCTATTTTTATTATTGTTATTATTATCTTCTTTTTTTTTTGTGTAAAGCACTGTGTTGCACATGTGCATGAAAAGTGCTATATAAATAAAGTTTGATTTGATTTGATTAGGGCTACGTTTACACGATGACGGTCTGAACAGAAGACGCAAAAGTGGCGTCGCGTCTTCACTTCTTATTACGCGTTTAGACGAGCGTTTTCGGGAGGAAAATTGCGTGCATACGGTGGCGCAAAAGTGTGTGGAATTCGATTCGGTATGCATGCCAGGCGGCTAGGTGGTGCTGTGATACACTATCACACAACACAGCCATGTCTGAGCGCATGCGTAGAATCTTACTTCTTCTCTTACCTACGCTGCGAAAACCAAAACATAATTACAGATCCTTCTCTGTTCAGTAATACTATCTGTGCATATCCTGTATATTTTGTGGAAAGACTCATGTAAGGTTATTAGAGCTGTCAGAGCAGCTTCACGGTCCGACGCATGGAAATAATCTGACATGTTTGTCAGATTATTATATTACTGGGGCATGTATGTGACAAATGAGTACGCGACGTGAGCAGTTCCGAGCAATGTTTTGCGTCTTGGTAGTGTAGACGGAAACGCTACGGCGGAGTGTATTCAACTTTTCCACTCTTGAGGGTGGTTTCAGATTTATGCATTTTCATGCCCCAAAAACGCGATCACCGTCTAAACGAAAGGTACTTTCGATAAAATATTTTTTAGTTTTTACCCGCAAGCATCCTCGTGTAAACGGGGCCTAAACTGTAATCAGAAAACGCGGTTATATGCTATAGACCCTATAGTATCTGTCGTATAAAGGCTGGGATGAATTTCAAATTATATATATGTATTGTACACTTTATGTTGAAAGTAAAGACCGTCGCCATTCCCATTGAAACGAATGGTGCGGTGATTATTCTTCAAAGCGAGAGCTTTTAAATTGTGAAAAATGAATTAAACTGTAATCAGACAACGCGGTTATATGCCATAGACCATAGAGCATCTGTGGTATAAAGGCTGAGACGAATTTCTAATTATAAATATGTACAATCCATAACGTTAGCTCTCTGGCACATAGCTCAGCAGACTAGAATACCTTCTAGAATCATTGCTTGTTAGCCGGAAATGGAAAGGGGGGCTGTTTACGTTTGGTTGTAGTCTTTTCGCTCGCTTCTCTATCTCAACAGTAGGGCTAGAACCGAGAGAAAAGACTACAACCAAACGTGAACACCCCCCCCTTTCCGTTTCCGGCCAACAAGCAATTAGTATTCCAACAGAAATCAATGGGATTTACAAAATGCCTAAATGTGCAATAAAACACCATAGAAACTGTATTTCGCTACAGTACTTGATTCATCCTAGACGAACCAAAAAGGGGGCTCAATGTTCAAAATACCGGAAAAAAAATAATAGTTCACAGCAACATATTGATAAAAACAACTATGAACTAGTTCATCTTTTGGAACTTTGAACTTTAGTTCAAATTTTTGAATTATGAACGTTTAACTAAACTTGTTCATTTTAAAATTTGTGAACTGAACCTTGAACTAGTTCACGTAGAAAGTGAACTTTCCCAACACTGGAAAGAGAGAGAGAGAGAATTTCTAAAGTGCATAAATGCTCTTCAAAAACAGGAAACAGGACAATGGAGAGATAGAGATAACTGCAGCCTACTGATTGGATGACCTGGGAGGCAGTGCTTCATACAGTCAGGAAGTAAAAAGCTAACTGTACCTACATGATGGCTTGACAAAGAACTATTTCAATAGAGCCATTTCAAATCATTGTTTAAATATTTTAGAACAGGAGTAGATGGCTTTTTATCAAACTATGAAGTACTACTACATACCGCCAACAGTAGTGCAATTTTTTTTATCAATGCCTCTCCATCAGTACAGAGTTTGTGGGCATCATTACATTGAATAGCCATACAAGCACTCGTAACCCAAAGATCTACATGCTATATTGGTATTACTATATTCTAAATCCTCTCCTTCAGAATCTGTAAATTGAAGTAATTTCTCCAAATTATATTGGAAAAATCAGTGGTGACACCAGGACTTCAGAAATGGTACCTTGGGTCACAGGTTCCAGGTTCAGCGCTGCGGGCCGATCCCAAGAAGGAGGTTCTGCTCTTTTCTGCTTCTCCATCTTCTCAACACTGCTCTTCTCCTCCTCCTCATCCTCGTCGTCATTAAACACCTCCTGCATAACCTTCTCCAGCTGCTCACTGCCGTTCACAGACATCTGGCAGACGGACAAATAGATATATAAGACATAGGCGGGTAAAAAGACAGATGGACAGACAGGCAGATAGATAACACAGATTGATGGATAAACTGGTAGGTAGGTAAAAGGACGGACTGACAGACAGACAGCAGAACAACAGTATGACAGACAAACAAAGGTAAGGACAGACAGAGGACATTTAGTCTTGTCACAGAAAAATGTACTGAGTTAGAATTAGAGAGACAGAACAATAGACAGACAGACCTTGAGCCTGGGCTTGCCCTCTAATCCCGAGGGTGAAGCGGCTCCACTGGACTGGACCAAAACAAACTCCTCACTGGTCACCGTGGCAACGGACTCTGTAGAGCCACCCACTTTAACCATGAACGAGTTATCCTCCATGTTTGGCTGAGGACGGGCAGGGGGCAGGCGGGGCCAGGGGTGGAGCCAGTTAGACCAGGTCTAAGGTCACCCCTCTTCTCCTCAGAGCTCAACTTTGAAAATCCAATGATGAAACATTTCATAAGATTCATTAATACAGTAGAGAGAGAACCTAGAAAGAAAGTATACAGTGAGGACCATGATACAATCAATGAAAACTGCTCTTAGCACCCTGAGACAGGCTAAGCTTGAAGTCAGAGTTGAAAATAGACTAGCCAAATGTATTCTACTTTAATTGTTTCTCTTATTAAAATATGTTAATGTATTCAATAAAACCTATTAAACATAAATAAGATACCATTTCAAATTAACCAGGATTAGCTAGGATTTCCTTGTTCTTCTCTTTCTTGTACTTCTGAATATACAATGGGTTAGGGACTACTTGCAAAGCGGCTCAAGTGTTTTGGCTACGCCCACTCAGTTAGTCCCCTCGGCGTCCGATGCCATTCGTGGTGGATTTAGTGATTCGTTTCCGTGAACCATTTTGCATGATTCAATTCGCCAAGAAGAGTCGTTCGCGAATCGATTCGTTTGTTCGTTCGTTCAGTCGAGTTTCCGGTAGCACTAACTCCACTGAATCTGACTGACTCAGATGAGAACCGTGCAATGGCGTGCATTCCATGATGCAATTTAACGCTACCGGAAACCAGGCTGAACGACCAAACGATTCGCGAACGACTCCTCCCAGTTCAGTCGAGTTTCCGGTAGCACTGAGTCTGACTGACTCAGCTGAGAACCGTGCAATGGCGTGCATTCCATGATGCGACTCACCGCTACCGGAAACTAGGCTGATTCGCGAACGACTGCTCCGTTCTGTCGAGTTTCCGGTGAATCGAATGGTGTGGAAACGATGTAACGAACTACCTGAGGCTTTTTCTTTACCTCAGAGATTATCGAATACGTTAGGCTGATTCGCGACACGATGCTCCAGTATCATGTCGAGTTTCCGTGCGAATCGAATGGTGTGGAAACGATGTAACGAACTACCTGAGGCTTTTTCTTTACCTCAGAGATTATACGATAGTTAATGATATGCCGTGCGGCATATCATGCGGCATCACCTGCGCGTAGTGCTGCTGCGTAGGCCTACATGGACGTTCCACTTATATCGTTATTTTTTATTTATATAATAATAGGGATGTCCCGATCCGATATTGATATCGGAAATCAGTCCGATATCAGCCAAAAAAGTGAATATCGGATTTTATCGGACTGAATCTAAAAACTCCGATATAAGCGCTCCGATATAAGCTGTCCATTTACCGCTCCAGCACAGTAGGTGGCGGTAATGCCCCTTAATTAACGTTGTTTCCGGCCGCAGAAGAAGAGCGTCTCCGATCCAGCATGCACAGCCCACGTGATCACAACAACGACAACGTGTTGTCGGCTGTGTGGAAGTATTTTACCGTAAACTCGGACAAAGACGTTGCAGCTAAATGCAACATTTGTCAGGCGCAAGTGTGTCCCGTGGAGGGACAGAACCGGGAAGGTTCAATACAAGCAACCTCATCGCACATTTGAAAAAACACTACAAAAAAGAACATGAGGATCTTCGCGAGAGCAGCAAGGCGAAGCAACAAGCCTCTGGCTCGCTTCAGCAACCCACGCTGGCCGAAAGCTTTGCAAGACGTGACAAACTACCACGGGACAGCAAAAAGGCAATGGCCATAACAGAAAAGATAGCCCAGTTTATTGTGCTTGACCAGCCCCTGTCGGTGGTGAGTAATGTCGGGTTTAAACGCTTAGCACCTCGAACCTCGCTACATTATTCCTAGCCGCCACTACATTGTAGACAAAACTATACCCCAGATGCACGAAGAGGTTAAAAAGTGTATTGCCACACACGTGGAGAAGGCAAATGCTATAAGCTTCACCACCGTGTGTGTTGTTTTTGTCCCTGCCCACAGTTGTTTCCAACATATGCTGACAGTAAAAAATAACTGAAGTGAACTTGAATTGTTTGCACTTTAAAATTTAATTTATTCTATTCAATTGTATAATGATGTTGGTAACCAGTGGTTATTTTGCACTTTAAATATAACATTTTGTTTTTTATTGGATTTGTTGAGATAATACTCTTATATGTTATGTTGAAGGTTAAAATGTATGTAACCAATTGGTTAATAATAAATGAGTCAGTTTTTCCTATACCTACTGTTGCTGACTATTGTTTTCTGTTATATCAATACAACATCAGTAACAGTAACATCACTTTATCAAGCCTTTTCTAACATTCCACACAACAAAATAAGGAATAAATATATGTATGATTTGTGCCTATATCGTATCGTATTGATATCGGTATCGGCCAATACTCAAAGCTACAATATCGGTATCGTATCGGAAGTGAAAAAGTTGTATCGGGACATCCCTATATAATAATATATTATATGATATCGTGTATCGTTGAAGCTAACCAAGTATAGCATACTTATAACTAATATATAACCTACTCCTGGTGCAGTGCATGCAACAATGTAATTCGATGCTGTTACAAGTTGGTAACCCTATTAAGAACGTCATAGTATGTGTATTATTATTATTATTATTATTATTATTATTATTATTATTATTATTATCATCATTATCAAAGCCAATATAACACATTTGAGTTTTCCTCTTTAACCTTGGGCTACAATAGGCCTATCCCTCAACACTGAATAAGCTACTGTGTCAACTGTGGAACACACAGCCATCTTTTTCACTATGAAATAATTCTGAGATCAAATAGATTTGAATAAAGAAATGTATTAACAATATCAAACTAAATAAATAATAGAATAATTCACACACACACACACACACACACACACACACACACACACACACACACACACACACACACATACCAGGGCTTTGACTTTTGCCCAAAAATCATATTCGAAGTTAGTTTGTTTATTAATATTCGAATATTTATTAATAATATTTTGACCATTAAATGCCTTCAGTACGACCTGGATTGGGATTTGCGAGGTTTGTTTACTGTCGTTGCTATGGTTACCGGTCTTGCGTGTTCCAACGGTTTATTAGGTTTCTAATAAATCACTGTCTAATCAATACTTCATTCTCATTCGGAGTCAAAGCCCTACTATGTGATAGAATTATTACTTGACTGGCAGCGGCTGAAATTCGAAATGGTGCAAGTGGCGGCGGCTTCGGGGTCTTCTCGTGAGTGAACGAACTGTCAGCGAGTCGAGGGTCTGGGAGGAGTTGTTTGCGAATCGTTCGTTCGTTCAGCTTGGTTTCCGGTAGCGGTGAATCGCATCATGGAATGCACGCCATTGCACGGTTCTCAGCTGAGTCAGCCAGACTCAGTGGAGTCCGTGCTACCGGAAACTCGTTTGTTCGTTCAGTAGAGTTTCCGGTGAATCGTGGTGAACGAGACGAACGAGAGAAACGAACCGGTTCGCTTCGTTTCGAACCCGTTCAGTTCGTTCGTCTTAAAGATTCGTTCATTCGAACCGGTTCGTTCGCGAATGAGCCAACACTAGTTGCCATACAGGAACCTACTCAACGGAGTTCAAATGTGATATCCCGATTCCCGACTTAATCATACTTAGTTCCCACATCATATCCCGCCTGCACTGTATCCAATCAACGTAGACTTTTTAGGAGCAGCACAGTAAGCTCCTACCCCGAGGTAGGTACTACCTGAGCAGCTGAGCGCCTCACGTTAGAAAATGTCCCTCAGTCGGAACGCGCCTGATGGCAATGCCAGCAATGGTGCAAACTAAGCCTACCTCTGTTATATAGATCTGCTGACAGAGAGCCTGGTTTTGCTGAAAGGCCCATTATTATTTTAACCTTAAAGATTAAAGAACCCTGTTTGGTGAATGCCTACACCGAATGTCAAAAAGTGTACTGTGTAAACATTAACATGTATTGGTTTAGCAGATGCTTTCATCCAAAAGCGAAGGAAAAGTAAAGTTGAGAAATATTTAAAGGGTACAATCAATGTTGGAGCAGTTTCCAGGATAAGAATTCAACTAGCAAGTTAGTGTCTGTTCTTCAGCACTATCGTTGATGTTTACCTATTTAACAGTAATGCGAACATAAAAATCACATAACAATGAAATCCAACCTTAAACATCCAACATTGGGCAGAAACATTACATTTTTCACTTTTCAGACCAAAGCAAAGACCAAAATAAAGTTGCATGAGGGGGTCCTACTGTACAACTATGGTGCCCTAATGAATACTTGATGGTAAAGATAATTTCATGTGACGCCTCACCGACTTGTCGGTTTAGAATGTCTTGAACCAGCAACCCCATGGTCATGAGTGATACCACTACACTATAAGGACATTTACATAAATACATACATAGAGGTTTGGTGAGTTTTGTCTTCATGGTAATATGGCATTGGCCTTATATGGGTTTACCGGAAGTTCACATATGAAAACAATCAACCATGTTTCTAAAGCAGTGGTTCCCAACCTGGGGGGCGTACAGTCTATCCCTCAAATCATACCGTGATATACATTTTAGTCCATACCGTACAGCCCTACAGCCTCATAAACTACATGGCTGTGTCAAAACAAGTACGGTAAGCGTAATGGTCTTCAAACAAAATGTACAGTATTACTAATTATTTAAATTCTAAAGTATCTATACATAAAATGAAATGTATCATGAATGGGTTATAATACACACTAATATAAACCAAGTGTGGTTAAGGGTAAAGCATACAGTATTACAAGCTACATGTAGATACTTGCTGACAGGGGATCTAGCCACCATGAGGGTTTGTTCTGTTTAGTGGTGTCACACACCAATAACACTCAAACCACAGCGTTTCTCCGAAACATGAGACGGATATTCCAAGAATGTTACGGTTACTGACCAGATGTTTTATTTCGACAGCCCTATGGTAACATCCAGTCACACTGAATTAAGTTACATTAGCGCCAGAAGTTTCTTGGTTAAACACTTGTTGGAGAGACTTCTTTTAATAGCAGTATATAAAAAGGAAAAAATAATGAAGAGCGTGGATGGTCTCATGGTAGCTAGCTCTCTCTCTCTCTCTTTCTCTCGTCATGGGCCGCATAACTGCATAATTGTTTGACCTGGGCTACCATGCTGCTCGCCACAGTACTATAAAAAGTAAAATGTGCAATATTATAAAAATGACAGTATCTTCCATTAACAGATAAATTAAAGATAACTTAAAGTGTGCTATAGGGCTTTATTGTGGAAAGAGTGAGTCCAGGGGCCTGTACTACGAACCTCGATTAGAGGGTTAGCGAGGTATGTTGAGCACAAAGCCTGGGTTAGCTGGACCACAAAAGTCAATCTCTTTAAGCGTCGCTGTATCACCATGGTGACTTATGCTCGCAACCAAACCTGGTCGGGAGCAGGTTTTCAGCTTAGCCTCCCCGGAGATCAGCTACTTAAATCGGCGTGCGCAGCTTCCTAGCCCCTCATCCGAGAATGGCGTCACCATTTGTGGGTGTTCCCGTGGACCTCACTTATCGTACAGGCATCTCTCTGGAGACGGAGGGTTTTTCGGGACAGAACCGATCCCTTGGCATTGTCTGCTGACGGATGTCACAATCTCTTTGTTCCCCAATCTACCCACCAAGTCTTAAAAACAAAATGGCGTCAACGGGTGATCTACTGATGGTACAACTGTGTATATAAAATGTCCTTTTTAATAAACAATCTGTACACTTACAAAATTCTCAATGCCTCGTTTTATATGTTAAGACCCTTATATACTACCAAAGACGTGTTGGGCCACTTTTAGCCCTTTAAGTGGTTTAAAATAGCGATTTAGTTTTTACCATAATCACTGCCCCCTTCGTTCCAAGTTTATAGCGTTTTGATTGAATCGGCTAAAAACAGCCAACGTCTGTATGCGGTTTTTGTGCTCCAAAATTAACGTTTCAACGCATTATCATACAAAACATAACCCAAATCCATTTTACACCGCAATTACCCTTTAATGACATATTTTTACTTTTTTGTCGTCTCGTAAGCCTGCCTCTACAAACATTAGAGATTGTTGACTCTCTGTCAAAGGTGTTTGATGTGATAGTCCCTCACAAATCTTTTAGTTTTAAACACATTATTTTATGTAGCATAATATCTGGTTTTACAATGTTTACATTTTGCATTTACATAAGCACTACGTAGTTCATATTTTATTTTATTAATTTTTTTACAAGGTTTAAGATGTTTTTTGAAGCCCTGCCAAAGGAGTTTAATGTGAAAGAAGTCAGAGCTTTAATTTTTATTTACATTATTTTCAATAGGTTACAAGGCAAGCTACCTTATATTGTTCTGTTGGGGGCAGATAAAACATGTTTGTGAAGTTAAATGTTTGTATTTAAATGTGATTAAATGTTCCCTTATCACAAATATGGTAATAAACACAAGTGTATGGTTTAACTTATGAACACTGGTTTCTTCCGGCTTCAGCAGTATCAAATTATATACAGGGTTTCCGCTACATGTAATTGATCGTGGCGCACCGCCACGGCAAAATAAAAGCCGCCACCCCTTCAGAATATATATATTTTTTTTTTAAATGTTGTTTCATGTTTATATTAATGTAAATGATTGTATTAAATGTGATTTCTGCACAAAACATGGGTGTTTTCCGTGAAATATGACGCTACGCTGCAAATAGCATACCCTTATTTTGAAAAACCAACACCGGAACACCGGAGTCACCACCTGCCTGTCTAGCTGCAGTGTGCGAAAGACGAAGAGAGTAGGAGAGACAATAGTCTGACGTGGAGGGAGAGAAAAGGGTGAAAGAAAGGTACCTAAGCTAGGTTATATTTGATACAGTTTTGTTAAAACCAACGACCCTAATGTATATATGGATTAGGTTACAGAAAAAATCCAGAGTCGGGAAAAATGTGTTATTGATTGGTTATACGCATTATTTCTATCATTATTTCAGAGAGATTTTTACTTTTTTATCTTATTTTTGTACCATTGACACTTGTTAAAGAGAGATTACTGTAGGCCTAATAAAGCATGTTGAGTCTTTGGTTATACAGTAGAGAGATATTCTTTTGATGTAGATTCATTTTTAACTATAAAATTTATTTTTCTATTGATAGAGGAAACCCGTTACGTTTCAGATGACGTTTACAACAAACAACGTTTTTGAACAGCAGGACATAACGTTAGCTTAGGTAATGCCCAGGTAATTTTCTGCCATGACTCTTTTCTGGTTACATTTTCAGATGAGTATATTAAACTATTTTCAAAAGAAGAAAAAGGTTCCAGAGGAAGAGAGTCAGGTAGGTAACCTTACATAAAGGAGAGGCTCAATGTTCTTGACTTATTGTTGTGATGTTATTCCCTCAAAAAAAAACTCGACACCCATTGATAGATAGATAGATAGATAGACAGATAGGCCTAGATAGATAGATAAATATGTTCCATTATTCGCCTTGTGGGAGCCAGTCAGTCCTGTGCCCGTATGCAAATTAAGCCATGTTGCGCCAATGTAAATTTGTTTGAGTGAGGCGACAAATGAGTGCAGATCATGATTTGCAGATGCAGATCAGTAAAGCACATTTTAACTAGCACGCAACGTTTTTTTGCTCTCAGTTGTAATTACATTTTAGGAGTGTGTGTATATATATATATATTATATATATATATATATATATATATATATATATATATATATATATATATATATATATATAATATATATATATATATATATTATATATATATGAGGGTAATCACTGTCGAAGCACGTTATCCAACAAGCAAAACAGTCTCTGCAATATAGCCAAAGTGTAGTTCACTCTTTCATATGGCTGTCTGTTCTAAAAGCATACGGCTCCTTTAAATGCGTATGCAAATTTGAATTGTACGTCATGAGCGACTTGAGGCGACCAAAGCGAACAGAAATATTCGCAGCGATTTTTATGAGCGACCAAAGCGTCTTTGGTCGCTCAATTCGCTTTTGGTGTGAACGTACAGTTACCCGGTTATGTGATAAAACCGGCTTTGTGGAACACCCCACTGGAGTATACAGGTTGCACTTCTGTTTGAGATGCGTTAGTTAAATATAAACGTAATTTATTTTTAGGTTACGTGTATAGTTTACATTGGCGCTGTAAACAAACAATATGAAAAAAAAATTGTTACATGAAAATCTTCACATAACAACTTCTGAAAATGCCAGGCCTGAAAGAAAAGAAAACACACACGCGCGGAAGTACACACATTCCCGCAGAAAAAAACACAGCGATGTTGATATGATGTCCTGGTAAAAGCTGCAGGTCCCATGCCTTCGCATGCGTGTAAATAAGTACTTCAGACGTCACCATTTAGAAGTCACCCAGGGGTGAACAGGAAGATTGATGGACTTTTAATTAATCGTGAGAACGGGTTATTCTGATTTCCAGCGCAGAAAACCATCTCACAACAAACCATTACGTCCACAGGAAGACAGGCATGACATAGCCAGTAGTATGCTAACTGTAGCTAGCAGCTACTCATGGCTCGTTGTTGGCATACAAATAGGATGTTATCGACAGGAACAGATACGGGATTGAGTCACACGACATGTCAGAAGGCATTCACTCAAATTAAGCTGAATGTCAAGCCAATATAACAAGAAAGATTATCAGGCTTTTAAGTGTTGCTAAGTAAGCTAAGTTACCGCTAGCGCTGCTCAAAGTCCAAAACAATTCTGGATGGATGGCGAACCCAATAGAATTACTAAGCACGATCGAGAGAAAAAAACATTTATATTGAACTTTTTCACACCCACGCATTAAACCCTAATGTCAACTAGCAAAACCACAGCTGTCAACTTACTTGCGAGACACGTACAGCTTGGAGATTTAGTAAAAGTCGCCTAGCTGTCAGTAGAGTTGCAGGCAAACCTCTCTGGCGCGCTCCGCATATCGCGGGAGCGCGCCTATCCACTCCGCGCAGGCTTGGCAGGAACCAGAGGGGTAGGTCCTATTTCATCAAAGTCGCTAACGAAGGCGGCGGTTAGTTGATTAAAGTGTGATTCCGGTGAAAATTTAACCCAGGGTCTTTTTCGGCATGAAGACCCATAGAGTAAGCCCTCCAGACACTTTTTTATTTTCGTTGATAATCGAGTACAGAGCATGCCCGGGGCAATGTCACAGCTAGGGACGGATCTAGAAAAATATTCATGGGGTGGCAAGAGGGGGGCAGGAGATTTTGAGGGGTGGCACCCTGTGGCAGAAGTATATAGGCCTACATTATGCCGATTTAATTACAGCCATATCAATCAATATTAATATATTGTGGGATGGGTAAAGCCTTACATTTAAACATAAAAGGTTTCAGACAAAATTTAATAAATTATTACTGAATAATTACAAAATCAACCTGCCTTACAACAAACACCTGTACTATTACACCAGCAGGGGGCATGGGGCTAAAAATATATGCAAAGAGAGCTGCAATATGTACTTTAGTTAACAATAAGTCTTTGGTATTTGTCCATGAGATATTCCTATCAGATGTCAATCATCAGTCCAACTTGAGTGCAAATATCACTTTATTCACCGATTCCAATTATTTACATACAATATAGATACAACCATTAATATAAATATTGTGTGACATTTTCCCATGTTTGGTCACAAACAGTACCTATTAAATACATCAGTACAATTAGTGGAAGTGGAAAACAACAAAAAGAAAGTGCCACAGTTCAAAAGTAGGTTCTACATGTATTGTTTTAATTTTTTTTAATATTGATATCTTATGGCTGAATGATGCCATAAGAATCTGAAAATGTTCATTATTATAACAGCATGAAAAATAAGGCTTTGTCATCATTTATTAGGCTCAGTGGTTAGCAGAACATGACGTTGGCATGCCTACAGGAGCTGAATGCGGCGATTACCATGTTGTTCAGCAAAACACCTCACAAACTTATTTAGATCAATAGCTTTAGTGCGTTTGGATTCAATGCTGAGTACAGCCAAGCTTGACAATCTCTTCTCTGTCATAGTAGACCGCAAGTAACTCTTTATGATCCTAAGAGTTGAAAAGCTTCGTTCACAAGATGCACTGCTCACTGGTAAAACTACTGCTATTTTACACAACCTGAACAACTCATAAAAGACATCCTGGTATGGGTCCATAAATTGAGCAAACTCCATCAGAGTGGTAGGACTTTGCATTTTCTTATTTTTTCTCTCCAGTACTCTCCTTGTCTGATGCAGTTCATGTTTAAGATCCTCAATGTTTGAATCATAAGCATTTGCCAGTAAAAGAACAGTCTCCTCTCTCAAAAAAGTAGTACCGGTACTTGATGGATTTAGTGCTTGTACACCTTGCATGATGTTTCAATTTGTGTTGGAAAACCTTCTGTCTATTTCTCCAATCATGTTATCCATAACTGGATAGTACACATTGACACAAAAGTGTGTTTGCTATCTGAAACTACATTCTGTCCCAAGGTGGAAGGGATGACACTATCTTGAAGTGCCTTTGATGTCTGTCTGTACCTCTTTCGGTTTCGCTGAGTTGTATCAATGCTACTCTTTTGGCATACATCAAGTGCTTCACTCCACAGTTCATCAAAAGAAGCTTCACAACGATAATGTAACAACGTCTCCTTAAGTGCTTCAATTAGTTCAACAGCCTTAGCATAGTCCACTGTTTTAGACTGGAGCATGTCTGACAAACATTTAGCGTCACTCAAGACCTTTCGGAACAGTACAAGGCATCCAACAAAATTCAGATCAATCTGGACCAATATCCCTCTTGCTTCAACAGCTCTTTGTGGATGCTTCTCAGATGCAATATTTTCAAGCACCTGTACTATTGCAGGCAATCTATCCATGACATTACGACATTCTACGTGCCGGCAGGCCCAACGAGTATCGCTTAGCCTTTGGAGTTCCCTTGGTGGGCCATCAAACATCTCTCGCTGCACTTGTAGCCATTGGTTATGGACATAAGAGCCAGACATGAATACATACATTCGTTCCAGCAATGAGAAGAAGTGTCCTGCATCAATAACACTTTTAACAGAGTCCACTATGACCAATTTTAAGCAGTGTGCACTGCAATGAACATAGAAAGCATGTTTGGCTACTTCTTTTATTTTAGCTTGGACACCTGCATGTACCCCACTCATAACTGCAGCACCATCATATCCCTGGCCTACAAGGTTGTCCTTATATTCCAGCCCATGCTTCTGTAAAAAGCTAATGATCTTGCCTGT
This sequence comes from Melanogrammus aeglefinus, assembly GCA_900291075.1. NCBI lineage: Eukaryota > Metazoa > Chordata > Actinopteri > Gadiformes > Gadidae > Melanogrammus > Melanogrammus aeglefinus. The sequence continues at coordinate 10,352 of OLKM01001271.1, read as the reverse complement.
TAATGCAGCAGCATCCAGGCTCTCTGCCACGTCAAACTCTAAAAAGCTCTTGTGTACCGCACCGTTGTAAAAGTACCTAAGAACAAATGACATTTGCTCCTTTTTCTGAAGATCTTTCGTTTCATCAACAAGAACTGAGAACTGTGCGCTCTTTTTCATCTCTTGAATGATTTCTTCTTTAACCATTGCAGCCAAACATTCCAGTATTTCATTTTGGATTGTTTTACTGTGTAGTGTGCGTTGTATTTTTAGCTTGCTGTTGAAGTCGCTTTTTTATCACAGGGTCATGTTTGCCCAGCAAATCTAACATGGCCAGAAAAACACCTTTTTGTTCTGAGTCAGGAGACTCCCTGTGTCCTCTCTGGGCTGTGTTTTCTGTGGCAGTAAGTATTAAAATCTCCGCTAGGGCTTTAATGTAGTTTTGGTTTTCAACTACCTGTTTTTTATTTCGTTCATCCATTCTGCCCAACATTGAGGTATTTTTGTCTGCCATTTTTTTGTTATCTGCCCATGCAAACATTGCATTTGCATGGCTTTCTGATCTCGCATGAGAACAGAAATCACTGTCCTTCATTGTGGCCTTTTTCCAGTTCCGATACCCATCAATTAATGTGAAAACAGTCTTGGGGGCATCAGGTATAGAGAAATGTCTACATGCAAAACAATAAGCAGGATCTTTGGACTGTGAATACTCCAGTCATGAATGAATTTTGTACCAGTCTGTACGGAAGCTTCTTCTGGCTCCTCCCTGGAGGGTCTTGGGGAAACTCCCGTTTCGGCTGAGCTGGCCCCTCACACCTGGACTTGGATATGTCTATAAGATGGGGGGGAATTCAAATTGAAATAGAGCTTAAATAATTATAAAATATATCACCGAGTTACACAATTTGAAGCTGTCATTGATTAGAAATGTGATTAACCCTCAGTCTGTGTTAATGCATACAGCAAGATTTTGGCATAGTCGTGTATTTTTTTGTTAGTTTAGGAATTTTAACCTCGGCTTCTATGATAGGTCTGAAATACATTGTGCAAAAAAAATATGATACTCTCTCTTAATCTATTCAGTGATAAATGTCCAAATGTGTCAAACTAATGCAAACATATTTACTAGAAGGAAAAATGGATATATTAGACTGAGACTAAGCCATGTCTCTTATATCATGCACAACATGTCCAATTGTGTAAAATGTGCTTTCTAGTTAGATGTAACACATCTCATACCATGTGGACCAGCTCGACTGGAGATATCTTGCAGTGGCTCCCCACTGTCTGAGCTCAGCACTTCATCTTGTTTGTCACTCTCTCCCTCTCACATCTCCTCTCTGTGATGCTCTCTCTCTTCCATCTCTGTGTTCTTCTCCTTCCACCGCGTCATCTCCCTGGTCATCTCTGCCGTCTACCTCGTCACTGACACTTTCCTGTTGCTCTTTTCCTCCTCCTTCCACCTCGTCGTGTCCCTGGTCATCTCTGCCGTCGACCCTGTGGCTTTCCTGTTGCTCAGCCTCTCTTTCTGTCTGTTCTGATGAGTCATCCTTCTTCACTGGTGTCTTTTTAGTTTTTGGTGAGAAAAAACTGCTGATGTCACCCCTCCTCTTCATTTCTATAAGATTCAAAGTGACTTTACTTTGTTTTTCCTTTTAATATTAACAGTAATCATTATTAATAATGTTGTTCAGCTTAAAACTGAATGATGTGTGTCAAATGTGTTTTTTTTACCCACTTACCGTCGGTTTCAACAGCTGCAGAGTGAGCCTCATAAATGAATTGTTTTTTCAACCAAGTCGACCTAACTCACAGTAAGGACAGATTTACCATTAACTTTGTTCAACCAGAGTTATATCATTTCAAAATCAGCCTACACTTTACAAACAAATGGACTAACTTCTCTCGATTTTTTCTGCTCCATGTTGTGAGTTAAGCAAAGTTAGCTTTAATATCAGGCTGGGTTGAATGAGAGGGAGAGCATAGGTTGAGAGTACGTAGAGACCGGGTAGCTTCGGTTCCTCTTTCATCCCTGCCTCCATACTCCCTCCACCAATCCCCTCCTCCTCCTTCTTTACCCAATTTAGCCCTTTCACCTCTGACGAGGTCAACGGAATAATAACATCTAACCATGCCACCACCTGCCCCCTTGATGCTATCCCCTCCTCTCTCCTCCAGGATGTCTCAAGCGACATTCTGCCATTTCTCACCTCACTTATCAACTCACCTCACTTCAGGCATTGTTCCAGCATCCTTCAAGACTGCTAGAATAAAGCCTCTCCTCAAAAAACCAACTCTTAATACTGCCGACATCCAGAACTACAGACCGGTATCTCTTCTTTCCTTCCTATCTCTCATCTAAAAACCTGCTGGACCCTCACCAGTCAGGCTTCAAGAAGGCACACTCTACTGAGACGGCTCTCCTCGCGGTGACTGAGTCCCTCCGTGCTGCCAGAGCCTCTACCCTCTCATTGGTTCTCATTCTCCTCGACCTGTCCGCAGCATTTGACATGGTGAACCACCAGATCCTACTTGCCACTCTTGCTGAACTTGGCATCGCTGAATCTGCTCTCTCTGGTTCACATCCTACCTGATGAACCGCACCTATCAAGTGACATGGAATGGCTCCTTGTCCAAACCTTGCACGCTTGAAACTGGGGTCCCCAAAGGCTCTGTACTGGGGCCTCTTCTGTTCTCCCTCTATACCAGATCTCTGGGCTCTGTAATTGCGTCACATGGCTTTTCTTATCACTGCTATGCTGACGACACTCAGCTATTCCTCTCTTTCCCCTCATCGGATAAAGCCCTGATTGCAACACGCATATCGGAATGTCTGGCGGACGTCAGCACCTGGACAACTGCCCATCACCTGAGGCTTAACCTCAACAAAACCAAGCTCCTCCTAATCCCAGGGAAAGATTGCCCACACATGGACCTACTGGTCACCGTTGAGAACATCACTGTATCTCCTTCTCCAACTGCCAGAAGCCTCGGTGTGGTATTGGACAATCAGTCATGCTGCACCGCGCAAACATCACTGCGGTGGCCCGATCCTGCAGATTTGCACTTTACAACCATCCGCAGAGATCCGGCCCTTCCTCACAAGGGAAGCAGCTCAGCTTCTAGTCCAATCACTGGTCATCTCCCGCCTCGAATACTGCAACTCACTCCTGGCTGGACTTCCTGCCTCTGCGATTAAACCTTTGCAGCGCATCCAGAATGCCGCAGCGCGCCTCGTGTTCAACCTACCGAAGTTCTCCCATGTGAGCCCCCTCTTCCGGACCTCCACTGGCTCCCTGTAGTAGCTTGCATCAAATTTAAGACGATGGTACTGGCATACAAGGCAGTCGATGGAACTGCCCCTGCCTACCTCCAAGCATTGCTAAAGCCACACACCCCAACACGATCCCTCCGCTCAACTACCTCAGCTGGACGTCTGGTACCGCCATCGCTAAGAGCTAGCAAAGGTCGTTCAGCAAAGTCACAACTCTTCTCGGTTTTGGGACCTCAGCGGTGGAATGAGCTCCCTGCTGTTCTCAGGACCGCAGAGTCGCTCACTATCTTCCGAAAAAGACTCAAGACTCACCTGTTCAGAGTCCACCTCGACTCTGCATAGCCCCCCTCCCCCCTCTGGCCACCATTGTACACTGTATTGTGTTGTGTTGTATTGTATTGTATTTAGTAGGCCTACTTAACTGTGTAGAAACTGCAGTAGCTGCCATTGCTGTAACACAGGGAATTGGTTAGCCTAGTGATTGTTGTACTTGCACTTGGTTCTAGAACATCCTTACTGTACCGATAGCGATATATTGTTGCCCTGAATGTAAAATGTAAATGTATTTGTTTCCAACCATTTATATTTTCTTAAATGTTTACATTGTTTACTCATTTAGACTTTCAAACTTTTTTCAAATCCCTTCACTTGAAGAGATTCCCTTCACCATTTAACGTTTCTTTATGATTTAATCTATTTGGCTTTATGAAAAGATATCTTCAACCTCACTGTGTACTAGAGCACTCACTGCATTTTCTGCAGGAAATGCTTTGGCTAGTTTTAAGCTGTACTTATTTTTCTTTAAAAGAAATCTTTTAATTGAAAAACCAAGAATAGATACAACTAAAAAATGCATTTCCTGCAGAAAATGGCTGGTTTAACACAATGATGACAGGGAAGCGACAGCAAGCAACCAATCGCGTACAGAGTCAGTTGATCTCATGGACCTATTAAAGAACTTCAATAGGTTGAACTAGGCCCATTGATAACGCCCCTTGTGCTGAAGAAAATGACAGCAGCCTCCCCAGACCAACGTACAATTTACGATTGGCTTGGTCTGGTAATAGCCAGGCTAGCCCTGCACTTCTGTGTGTGTGTTCAAGTTCAAAGTTGTATTTGTCACATGTTTGCAAAAATACTATTTAATATACAGTGAAATTAAAAAGGGGGTCATTCATTGTGCATATTACTAGAACCTGAATAAATAATAGATAATAGTAATTTAAAACAGACATCCCTAATGAGGTGATACTATAAAAAAAAGTCCTTAAAAAATATATATATTTAAAAAATTGTATATAAATATAAAAGTGCATAGAAAGTGGTGTAGAAAGTGCAAGAGTGCCAGTTATAGTCCTCCAGAGTTAAGCAGTCTAACTGCCTTCAGAAAGAAGCTCCTCCTCAGTCTCTCAGTTCAAGCTTAGGCAGCTTAGGTGTCTGCCTGACTGCAGCAGGGTGAAGAGGCCAGCATGTGGGTGAGAGGCGTCCTGCCTGATTTTCTGAGGGCACAACCCTCTGCAGGGCAGAGTAGAGTAGAAGGTCCTCAGAATGGAGGGGGAGACCTAGAACTTCCTCAGCCGCCGAAGGAAGTACGGCCACTGCCTTGACTTGAAAACCAGGTGTTGTGTGTGGAAAGACCATGAGAGATCCTGAGTGAGGTGCATCCCCAGGTATTTGAAACTGGGGACCCTCTTCACAGGATCCCCACTGATGATGAGTGGGGTGAGCCCACTGCCCTGCTTCCTCCGGAAATCCACCACCATTTCCTTAGTTTTGTTGATATTGAGGGCCAGGTTGTTGGTCTGACACCACAGTGCCAGGTCTGCCACTTGGTTCAGGTAGCCCTGCTCGTTGTTGCCAGTAATGAGACCCAGCACCACGGTGTCATCGCCAATTTGATGATGGAGGTTGAGCTTCTGGAGGCTATGCAGTCAGTCAGATGTTGTAGAGCAGTGGACTCAGAACGCACACCTGGGGGGTACCCGTGTTGAGGATCAGGGGTCCTGACATTACACCCCCTACTCCGACCACCTGGGGGCTATCAGTGAAGAAGCTGAGCACCAGTTACATATTTGGGTGTTTTCCCAGCGCCCTCATCTTCTGGATCAGGCGAGAGGGAATTATGGCATTGAATGCAGAGCAGTAATCTATAAACAGCATTCTCACATAATTCCCTCGCCCCTCATCAAGGTGGGTCAGAGAGGTGTGTAAGAGATGGCAAATGGCATCATTCCTGCTCCTGTTTACCCTGTTCGCAAACTGGAGGGTGTCAAATGAGCTGGGCAGGGAGGAACTGACGCAATTCTTTATCAGCTTCCCAAAACATTTCACCACTGCTGATGTCAGGGCCACAGGACGATAATCATTCATGCACAATGGGGTATTTTTCTGAGAGACGCCGAGATCGTTTATTGGCCTGTGGCATGTGCCACCGCGACCACTGACATACCATGGCATATGCCGTTCAGGAACGGTAACTGCCGTTCAGGAACGGTGTGGGGGGACATGCGACGTCCGACTTGCAGGGGGAGTATGGGCAGGTTGGGAGCGCACCAGATTGGCTGGGGGGATTGGACCTGAGTGCAGCAGGTGGCAGCATTCAGGCCAATTAGGGAGTGTTTGTATTTATGTGCTTGCTTTGTGTTCTAGTGAGAAAAGGATTCCTGGAGAGAGCGGACCGGAGAGATCGACGACGAGCGCGAGCACCCGAGGAGACGACTCGGGAAGAACTTTGTTTACAGTTTGAATACTTGTTTGCGTTAAGAACGGACAATAAAACGTTCTCCCGCTGAGGAAAGACAACCCTGCCTGCGCTCACTCTTTCAACCTGTTACAAACGGTTACTGCCGTTCTGAAATGGTAACTGCCGTTCTGAAACGGTAACTGCACGGCACATGCCGTTCTGAAATGGTAACTGCCATTCTGAAACGGTAACTGCCGTTCTGAAACGGTAACTGCCGTTCCCAACAATGGTATGTGACACCAGCATAACGCCTCTGTATAATTTCAAGACAGGTATTGCCGTAAATGTAAGGCTATATATATTTGGTCTTTATTGACAATATATCACAACATAATGCCGTAAATAAAGGGATTTATATGTTTCTCTCGTCCGTGCTGTTAGGATATTTCCGATCTGTTTGTTGTTGCTTTTGTAATGACAGATGGATTTCAAAACTGCCGGACTTGCTCCGGTGACGGTAGTTAGCCACCTAAACAGGTCTGTTTAGGTGGCTATAGGGCTATAGTCTATTGCTGTGTTCCAATATCCATGCTTTCCGCAGTCATTATACTTAGTTTGAGTACGTAGGGCGTTGCCATTAAGATCATGGCGAAAGGAAGTATACTGAAAGGACCCGGATGGTATACTCAAAACGGTCAAACCGCGGAGTGTGGATTGATGTACACTTTTCGTGCTGCACGGCAGCCATCTTATCTACGTAGCGGAAGAGGCGGAGCCAGGCTGAGCCATCGTCGGCGCATTTTCTTTAATAGGTCCATGCATTTTCCACATAGCCTGCATTAATGGAGTCATTTTGTAGTTACAACGACTCTGGAGAAGGCATATGACCGGGTCCCCCGGGAGAAACTGTAGGAGGTGCTGCAGGAGTATGGGGTGGGGGGGTCTCTCCTCAGGGCCATCCAATCTTTGTACTCCCAAAGCGAGAGTTGTGTCCGGGTTCTCGGCAGCCAGTCAGTCTCGTTCCCGGCGGGTGTTGGCCCCCGCCAGGGCTGCGCTTTGTCCCCAGTCCTGTTGATATATTCATGGACAGGATATCGAGGCGTAGTCGTGGTGGGGAGGGGTTACAGTGCGGTGGTCTGAGGATCTCATCACTGCTCTTTGCAGATGATGTGGTTCTGATGGTATCATCGGCCTGTGACCTTCAGCACTCACCGGATCGGATGGCGGCCGAGGGTGAAGCAGCTGGGATGAGGATCAGCACCTCTAAATCTGAGGCCATGACTCTTAGCAGGAAACCGGTGGTTTGCCGGGGTCTTGTTCGCGAGTGAGGGTACGATGGAGCGTGAGATTGACCGGAGAATCGGAGCAGCGGGGGCGGTATTGCGTTCGCTTTACCGCACCGTTGTGAAGAAAAGAGAGCTGAGCCGCAAGGCAAAGCTCTCGATCTATCGGTCAATCTTCGTTCCTATCCTCACCTATGGTCCTGAGAGATGGGTGATGACCGAAAGGACAAGATCACGTGTACAAGCGGCCAAGAAGAGTTTTCTCACGAGGGTGGCTGGCTTCTCCCTTAGGGATAGGGTGAGAAGTTCAGTTATCCGTGAAGAGCTCGGATTAGAGCCGCTGCTCCTTTGCTTAGAAAGGAGTCAGTTGACGTGGTTCGGGCATCTGGTAAGGATCCAGGCACGACCAGTGGGGAGGAGACCTCGGGGAAGACCCAGGACAAGGTGGAGAGATTATATCTTAACACTGGCCTGGGAACGCCTCGGGATCCCCCCGCCAGAGCAGGCTGCTGCCCCCGCGACCCGACCCCGGATAAGCGGATGATGATGAGATGAGATGAGACATACAACAGTGAAGTCAAAGGGTTCATCCATCACTTTGTAAAGGGCATATTGTAAATAAAACAATAAATTTATGTTAAGATTAATTAAGCACAAAGAGTAAATAAATCCGACCAATAGTCACACCTACCATCAATATGAAGATGCCACAGTCGATGCCGTACTTTTGCCATGAAAAGCCCTATCATGTCAGGAATGAGTTAGTATTTGTACTTCTAGTTTCACTGTATAATTAAACAACAATATACAGTATTTACCTTGATGTCCAAACCAGTCGTCTCTTTCCATAGCCCAGGGCTGAGCGACTGACGAAGGTTGCTAAAATGTAACAGACCGCAGCATTGAGAGCATATCAATCATGCAAAAATCAGTACTTCCCTCCTTGCGCATTGCTAAAGCCATGCACATCAAATGATAAGCAAACCTAACAACACCGTTGGTGCAACCAAATTTGAAGTCCCTAACCTAAAACCAATCTTTTGGGAAGGGAAATCGAAGCCGGTATATCCAAAAACAAATGTTGATATTGATGGGTTTACCATCAGCCGCCTTGAAACAACGCTGTTCCTGAAGCTTAACAAAGTCATGAACTAAACCGAAAACTATACACGAGTCAGTATATACCGCAAAGGTTAAATAAACGAAAACACGACTTGCCCCATTCTAAGTCCACCACTTCCACTGCCTGAGCTGGCATATCTGACTCCTGTTCCTCCTCCACCCTACACCCCACCCGGCTCTTCCTATGATGGTTGCAGCTTGTCACTTCATGATCAAGTGAGTCAGTGCCCACAGCGACTGCCAAGTAATCATGACTATGCCTGCCTTAGGTCGTCCCAGGTGTCAAGGTGGGATCTTACCCGTCGTTGGCTAACCAGCCTTCCATACTGGCTTATTGCAGGATGCCGTGCCTGAGACATACGATCTATTTCCACCCATAAGGCGGTATAGATTGCGAAGTGGAGGGATGGAGACAGAGTTTTCAGCCCCAGCTACCTATGCAGCCAAACGTCTGCGTAATGGATACACATCAGGGCGATTAACCTGTGTGTGGGAGGGGGCGGATAATGGGGCCAATCAGAAAGTAACTTTCTGTTGGAGTGAGAAGGAAAATATTTTCAAATGTTAATATTTTATCAAAGCGTTACCGCAGTAGTAGTGGCATTTGAAAGGTAAACCCATTACTTCTGAATGTAAATTAAGAACTTAGCATGTAGCATCCCTTCCCAGCAGATGTAGCGCAAAACCACCTGTCATCCTTGACCAAAGAGATTTACCCTATATTTGTATTGGTGTAGTCCTACTTGTACAGTTGAACCCTATCAAGATTACGTTTTATTTTATGTATTTTTTTAAAATTATTATTCTCATCCTTATCATATCCATATTTATTCAATTATTCTTTCCTGTGTGAAAATAATAATAATAATCACTTAGTTAATAGCAACACCTTCTTTAGGTTAATTGCATTAGATCATCATCACTGTTGTCCTATTAACGTATCAACTCTTTTAATTGACCTTATAATCTCCTCATGAACTTTGATGTTTAACTGTTGTCTTTGGAAAACAAAAATTGCAACGCATAAATTGCAGATTTTCGGACGATAGTAGCGAGATTTCAACCAATATATCATTTAATGTTTAGCTGGAAACAAACAATAACACTGTCCCTCCACTGAGGGAGCAAAGAAACAACAATATCCCATCCCAATTTAAAGGGAGCAATCAAACAAACGAATAGCAGCAACATATCTCCTGCCACTGAGGTATAAATCCACGACGATAGACCACGTAGCTCTGACCCACTTGGACCGACAGCGACCCACTCTGTTCGCCTATCTGGCTCACTGGCCACGTCTGCTTCCGTTCCCTGCAGCTTGTGCTTTATAGCATCCACATGTTGCTGAGCGGGCTTGCAGGCGTTGCTGTGTCAGAGACCGCTCCGATGGGGAGGATGTACCGGATACAGCACCACAATGAGGACAGCACTGGGTAAAACACACACGTAACACCCCCTCCCATAAGGTGCAACCGTAAGTTGTGCCACATTAAGCACGGATACCCGAGTATAGCGACAGCTAACAGAATCAAACAGTTACCCCTCCCCTTTTCTTCTTTTTACCCACGGGACAGGCGATTCAGCCACCACATTGATCGCGTGTCCCCTTCTTTACCTAATCGATCAAGATTTACAACCGCGCAATAGGGCCCCACGCATCAGTCGCTGGTTGGGTATGTAGCATCTGTCGTCAGGAAGTTACAAGAGGTTATGGTCTGGATTATCACAAGCCACGGGAGGGACTTCATAACGTGTCTCACACACACATAAGACTATCAAAAGATGATTTGAAGCCAGCGAAGTAGTGTATTAGGCCAGGGTCTCCTTTTCCAATCGTGGGAAGTAGTTTAGCTGCATGACATCTGGCATCAGAGCAAACTCGTCTCCCCCGCATACAGGTGCTCGTCCACTGACCTCACGCCTAAAGTACCCAAAAGTGGACTGGAAGTTGGCCACAGCACCCCAAACGTCTCTGAAGTGCGTTTCAGTTGGTCGGCCCTGGCCTCAT